>JAVQJD010079412.1:0-27600 GCA_036023655.1 Nannoperca australis
ACTGGCTGCTGCCTCCACCTACATATTCACATGCACAAGTGGCGTTATGTTCTCAAACTCATCTAGCAAGAAAGTAAATAAAAAATTTTCAAAATATTCCTTTTGAACGTGTGCTGTCATGAAGCTGAGAGAAGCTGTAAATTCCATCTGTTTTCTGTCCCTTCAGTCTATCTGCCAGGGCTATGGTGGCCACCCAGGATCCTGACTGTCAATTCCAAAGTGACCAGAGTTCATGATGGTCACTCGTGTGTAAGAAGACTGATCCTCCTACGAAAACCCACGAAGAGAAGCTCTGCAGTGGATCCAGCGGGCTCCCTGGAGGCTTTGTCTCACAATGTTCTTTAAAAAAAAAAACAACTTTGCACATATTCAAACTTTGCCTGTACCCGAACTTGACAATCAGTTTAGCATGAGGACCAATGTGTGCAGTAAATCAAATTAGCACATTTTGACTGAAATATAAGCCAATGCCACCACAATGGCACTACTGAACCCAATGAGTTTCTTTTATTTAATCGGAAGAAGCGAGAAGAGATGAGTGGAACACTGGGGATGAAGATGGATTCATGATTTTACCCGCTACAAGCAGCACACTCGCTTCTCACATAAGTGGCTACAGACAAAATGTAGAAAAGGCTTTTAAAAGCACAATACCCCCCTCATGGTGACGCCTGTGATAAACAAGCATGTTGTTAAATAATTTGCCATCTATGATCCTCGGATACAGGGCCTCAGCAAAGACCTATATTACTATTTCATTCTGATTCAGTCATTTAGTAACATATTTCCACTGCAGAGGTATTTATGCTCACAAAAGGTGGTTATTATGATTTTTTGCATCCTTTGTACTACTACAGCCATCCCATCTGAATAGATGCCAAACAAATCCTACAATCAGCGAACTGCTTCAAATACAATCTAAATCTTCTGGTTACATTTTCCTTCGGCACACAGTGTGAAGCCAAAACAACAGTCTCTTGACTTTTAGTGTATAGAAGAAGTATTACTTAAAGCTACTAAACCTTTTTAATAATGGAAATACTTTACAAAAATAATCTGAGATTATAATGTGTTTTGTTCACTTTGTAATAATATTAATCATAATAAAGACTATATATGACATTTCAAAACAGTGATACAAAGTGCTTCATATGTAATTTATAAAGACCTGATATGATAGAAAGAAACATCTGAAAATGTAAGGAGATATTGAATTTAAAGGGGCGCTCCACCAATTTTACACAGTACAGGAGTATTTCTCAGTTTGTGAAAACAGTTTCATAATGTCTTCTGTGGCTCCGGAGGAGCTTTGTCAAGTTGGCAAAAATAATATTGCTTGGAGACTCCAAATAAATAAAAAAAAGTAGAAAAATCTGTTAGAGATTTTCTTTTTTGCAAAAATATGTAATTGGTTGCATTATATGAAATGTAGGATCCTTTATTTTGGAACTTGACCCATGCTAGGGACCAAGGCCCCATTTACACCTGGTATTAGCATGTGATATGATTATGCATTGCATTTCATTTACAACTGGTGTTAATCTTCAGATCTCAATATGCAAATGAGATGGTCAGGACAAACAAACAAGGCACATCCCATGCAGAGGAAAGCAGCAGCAACATGGACGAGTGTCATCCATTCCTAAATCACATCTTGCGAGCTAAATAAGCTAGCAGGGAGAGTTGGATTTATCTGACCTTTGTACATGCTCAGCAGATTTCTTCTTTGAGAATACTGTCACACTGTACGGATGGGATTTACACCTGGTTGGGATCCTATCGCAAAGCCTTCGGAGTGTATTTAAACCTTGCATTTACATGTTTTTTCTTATCCAGATTAGACATCCAGATACAGATCGCAGGTTAATTCCAGGTGTTTATGCGGTCTAATGCTTAAAACTCAAGGTGTAATACTTAATCCCTGGAGTGCCCCCTCCCTCTTTTAGGGAAAACAAAACTATACTACCTTTTATTTAATATCGTCTTTAAGACAGGTTATGCCATCACAAATTTTGGAAAGATGATACTGACAGCTGCGTTTCTGAGAAACAGCAGGGCTCCAGCTCATCTCTAGTCAGATTCAAATTAATGCCTGTCTGGACAGTTACATCTGAGAGACAGTGTTGGTCTAAAGCTCGCCTAAACTAACAAAGCCTCAAAAGTAATCAACCTGGAAAATCTAAAGAAAATCATGGTCTGCCATTTTTATTATTGATCTTTTTAGCCTTTTCATGTTTTGTTGTACAGCACTTTGTAACATTGGTTTGAAAAGTGCTGTATAAATACATTTCAATAATTATAAACATGATGTGCAACTGGAAACAAATCATAATATAGCAAGTAGTGAATTACTCATCTGTTGTGTTTAATGTTTCTGAAGCATAGATGTGCAACAGTTCTGCATGTGCTTTTTAAGTGCAAGGACGAGTAAGTCAGTTTGTTGTCAAATATTATTCTAATGTA
The DNA here is from genome assembly GCA_036023655.1 of Nannoperca australis. Lineage (NCBI taxonomy): Eukaryota > Metazoa > Chordata > Actinopteri > Centrarchiformes > Percichthyidae > Nannoperca > Nannoperca australis. The sequence goes on from JAVQJD010079412.1 coordinate 2,464, forward strand.
CAAAAAAAAAACTTGGACATGGCTTTCTCATTGGAAGGCATCTTTTTTTTTATCACACCTGCTGACTCTTCCATTTTTCTCGCAGAAGAGAGTGGCATTCAGCCCTTTTGCATTATACAACATGGAAGTACTGAGAGAAATGAACAGAAATCGCAGGAACACAACTGATCACAGTGAAAACAACAGAACAAAGAGTTTCCAGGCAGGGATATGTAGTTCATGTGCATAGGATCTGACTGCCTTACAGTCTACCACAGGGCCCGAAATCACAATGCCAATATAAAAAAACACTTGTAAACTTTGTATATTAAATGTCCTTTTTTTGTAGTCAGGTGATGAATTAATAAGCTGTGCATTGGTTAACTCTGTATGTTAGTCAGAATCATTTATATTACAAATTTCATGGTTGATATAATTTATCTTAACCTCTTGCCTTTAAGAAATACTTTTCTTTGAAGATAGTTATCACTGATACAAAGTTCTATGTTTATGTTACCAGAAATGTATAAAATAGCTTAATGTATATCTATTCTTATATGTAAAATGTATTCAAATCAAGGGTAGGCCTTCAGGCATGTTGAACTTGTGGTAAAAACTGATTCTTATATTATCAACTCTTAATGCTGCAATCCAGAAACTACAGTGCTATGGAGTGACTGCGTTCATGGGATGAGAGCTGAATAATTTCCCAGCATAGCACATTTCTGTTCTGAGGAATAATAAGACAAATTCTCAAAATATCTTGTTTGTTTGTGTAACCAAAATAGCAGTGGTGCTTTCAACAATACTGGATTGCAGTTTTAAGTCATCTTCTTTTAAAATATTTGTTTTATTTCTTTGGCCTGCATTGCAATACAGTATTTTGAAATGTTAATACTAGCACTTCTGTTTTCATTTTATGAGAAGCTGCAATCCATAATCTGAAAGAAAAAAAGTTCATAAAAGACATGAAAATATATGATATGCCCATGTATTCTTGAAAGTCTCTCTGTATTAGCTGCAGTGGTACAGTGTGCTACCTCTGAAATCGTGCCCTCATCTCCCCTCTCTGTTGTAATCTGTTTTCTACCACAACCTGAGAGGATACGTTACTCCATGTGGCTAGAAAACCTTTTGTTTAAGACACAATGCTAACAAAAGTTATAATTTTCTTTCTAACCAAATGCAGAGTCAGGCTAAATTTTAGTTTGCTTGTTCATTGCTACTTTACGATGTCCTATATATAAAACTTTCGCCATCACAGGGTTTACTATTGTATTTAAGTGCCGTTACTATTACATTCATACAAATCTCCTTTTAATCACAGGATGAGATTGGTCTTGTTCCAGGTATTAGTCAGACTCTCAGGTGTTAGAAGAAACACAGAGATATTGCTAGCAAGAACTTTTGATATCTTCGATGCCAAATGCACAAAAATATTGAAACGCAATCTTTGGCAAGTGACCAATAAACTTAAAAACAACTCAGAAAACAAGAAATGAGGTGTCTGTGCTAAAGCGACTACTCTGCTTTTATTTTGGTCGGTTCCTGGGCCTCATCTCATCCATATAAATAGTTTAATTTACACCTTCTCTTGTATTATTTGTTACATAAAAAGAGAGCAAGAGTTGCGTTTCTTGGTCCAAATGAAAAATGTGTGATAAAACTTGATGAGGAATATTATTGAAGTTACTGTTGAAGTGCTCTATGTTTACACAATCACAACATTTAAGAGGATGTATGAGCCTTTGTTGACCCAAGGGAGAATAACTGCTGCTTTGCTGCAGCTAAAGCAGGACCTAATAAAATGAAAAGAGATATCTTGTATATTTTGATTAAGGGTATTTAACATCTATCAACATATTTACGTTTCTAAAATGGATGTATAGCATTTTGGAATGAAACAAAGTATTTTTCTTGGCAGCTATCATTCTGCACAATTGATCTACTGTGTCACAAATATAGAGTTGGTGGGATTTCTGACTTGAATTGGGCCTACTGGATGTAATACCTTAATTTACTTGACATTTCTTTTGAAATAAGCCATGCCCCATGGATAAGCCATACCCTCCAGTCCCCTGATGTTGTATGGTGGATGTTTAATGTTGGTAGTTTTATTTATAATGGTAGTTATTGTAGGTATGATTGCGCTTGTAATTATTATTATTAATGTAGTATATTTGATTGATATGATTTGTTTTGTTTGAACAAAGGGAATGTATTCAGTTTTCAGGTGATTTTTCTGAGTGATTTAAATAAACTAATAAATCCCTAATTGAACATCTTTTATTTTAAGTACCCAAGTGAGCCACTTTTAGCTTTTTACGTTTTTTGACTGCATGAATAGTAAGGTTACACTGGTTATACTGAGATATATATAAGCATTTGGCTTTGCATTAAATTCTTTAAAGACAGGAAATAGTAATATCTAAAGTAAAGTGTTCGTACAATTTAAAGATTTGTATAGACAATGAGATATTTAAACTATTTGTGATAAAGACCTAAGGATTGAAGGAGAATCTAGAGAAACAGCCTCACAACATCTTCTGTCTGTCAATAATTGTGGAGGAGGTGTAAGGTTCATGTCTCGTCTTAATCTCGAATGCTGGCACAGGCAACGGTTTGTGGCAACACCTTTACCAAATCAACTTTATCAGAAGATAATGCCAGCTGTTGTTTTTTTCAGCTTGTTCTGCTGCCGCCAAGTGGCCCATACTGTATAACTATATGTGACGCCATCAGTGTGACCTTCTATTTTGTCCCGGAAAACATTGACAGCTGTGGCTTTTACATGCCACTACTACACAATGTGCCTTCTGCACGCCTTTACAGCTTTTTCTCCCACAAACAAATGAAGAGAGACACCACCGAACAATACTCCTTCTCTGTCAACTCAGCACTACCTGGTTTAGTATGCATTCATTTGATCAGTGGTTGAAGACGTACTCTGATCTATATACAATACTAAAGTGTAAAAAATGTATTCATTCATTCTCTCTCTCACACATACATACTCATTTATAATGTGTAAGCATCAATTTAATGATAGCTCAAAGGTGGGGCTAATTTCTCCATAAACCATAATGCATAATTTATTACTTGATTTATATTTTGTATTATTAACCTAAATCTATTATCAAATTAGGTTGTGGAGTAGAAGTATAATGTAGCATAAAATGGAAATACTAAAGTTAAGTACATGTATCTAAAAATTGTACTTAAGTACAGTACTCGTAATGTCATGTAATGTACTTTCCATCTCAGCATTTGAACAGCTGAGCGGGTTGTGGGATGTCAGCTGCTCTCCATTAGAGATCTGCATGCTGCCAGAGGACTGCAGACACCTGCCTCACACACTGCCCTCTGCAGGAATCACTTTCACTGCTCTTTCAATTTCCTTCTCAGTCACCATCACACTGTGTATGCTTATAATGCTAAGCCAACTGTTATATGACTGCAGTGCATGTGAAATATACCTTAAATGGATTCTGGTTTCTTAAACTGATTTTTTATTCGCTGTCAAAGACAGTTAATGGAGAAGTAATTTGTGAATTCAGAAACAAGAATATAAAGAAGAACTTTTGATTAAGATCAAATTTAGATAAAGTGGTTTTTCAACTACTAAATATACAACTATAAAAATCAAAACATTAAATCCAATAACCCAGAACACTGATTTATAGAAGACATGAAAGATCTAAAATCTGAAAGACATTTATCCATGTTAATGTGTGTGGGATCAGTTTGAGCCTCGTTCAATTTTTAAAGTTGATCAACGACACCATCTTGTGGTGTACTGGGATTACAAAAAGCAGAGGAAGCTGCAGATGAGGATAATATTTGGAGTAGTAAAAAAGAGTAGTTTTACATTTTAATGTTAATTGAAATTACATTCCAGACTGAATTCAGATTTGTATCATTTTATATAGAAAGCTGCAGCAATACATAATTAAAATGTATACACAATATTTCTTTCAGATATAGTCTTTAAGCTGATAGTCTTCTGTAGCAATAAGTATGATATTGTGTTATTTGGCCCTTTACCTAAAACCTTATCTGAACGGCTTTCAAACCCTTAAGACAGAATGACACTTCTAAAGTGGTTTATCCTGATATTTGATAATCTGCCCAACCATCGTTAAGACTGTGGCCGACAATTTGGGTGTAATGTTCAAAATGAAAGAAAGGCACTCTTCTTCTAGATTTTTTTTTCTTTTGAATTATGAGTTCTACAACTTTTTCTGATTTGGTGCTTCATCTGAGATCACTGTTGTCCTTAAAGTAACAACATATAAGCTGACTTTTTATTTAAAACAAGCTATATGTTAGTTTGGAGTTAGAAACTTACATGTATTTCCAATATTACTGACATTATATGCATACAGATACATGCCTTATTGCATTAAAGTTTCAGAAAACAGGTACATTCCTAAGAATACAATGGTCTGACACAGCTGGTGTCTTCATTCAAAGCATCACAGATGAAGAAAAGACAATAAAGACACAGAAATCCTAGACGATATGCAAAAACACAATAGGAAAAAAAGTGCATGTTAGGAACACTTTTATTTATTCATTTCTATTTAATTCAAATGACAAAAATTGACACGACAACCACAATCCAGACTTGAAGCAATATGAATGATTCAAACTGCAGTAGTAAACATTTGTACATCACTGTACTTCATGTTAATAATACAACAACAAGAAGAAGATGGAGAAGAAAATGACTAGGAGGGACAGCCTGGACATCACATTTGTAGTTGAATTCCCTTAATTGGAACTTTTATTATACCTTCATTGAATTAGACTCCAGCCCATTCAGACAGCTAAAACTGTAAAATACAAGAGCCACAAAAGTTTATGTGTTTAAGATGCAGCTTATTCACAACAGATCTGAAATATACATGTTGTACATCTTTAGAGGAGAAGACAGAATGAAACATACCTTTCCTTATTATGTAAAACCAAAGTATAGGTGTAAAGAATTCGATCACTGTGTTGTGGCTTTTACAGCTTGGACACTACTGTTGGAAGCGATGACAGAGGTGCATACCTCCGTGTGTCACTTTGGGTTGTCTGGCTGTCCATGTTATTGAGTGGAATGGCCAGCTGCCCAGCTTGTTCCGACCCCTCCTCAGAATTAATGCGATACGGCATCTTGGACATAACAGCCAGGCTCAACTTGAAGAGCACATTGTGGAGAGCCACGCGGTATTCTTTTCGCACCAGGCAGTAGATGACAGGGTTGAAGCAGCTGCTGGTGAAAGCCAAGCAGTTGGCCAGAGGGAAAAAGTAGGTTTGAGCCAAGTAGAATGAGGGGCTGATATCAACGATGTCAAGTTGGATCAGGACGCTCCAAAGTGTGAGGATATTGTACGGGAACCAGCAGGCGCAGAATGAAAGAACCACCACTGCCACAGACTTTGAAATATCAGCCTTTCGCCAAGAGTTGCTGCCCTTCGGTTTATGCCGACAGAGGAAGCGCAGCAGAAGCAGGTAGGAGAGGGTGATGGTGGCGTAGGGCAGCAGAAATCCCAGCACCACTCGCAGGAGGTGGTTTATTCCAAGCCAGGCTGTTCCATCTGGGAAACGAAACAGGCACGCTGTGTCATTGCCACTGCCCACATCTCTCAGGTCAGCAAACACAGCTCGGGGTGTCGCTGCTATGAGCGCTGCGGCCCATATAAAAGCTGTGGCCACGGGAAAAGTGCAAGATCTGCTGCACAGGGAGGCACTGGGTTTGAGGGCAGTGGCCACATAGCAGTAGCGGGTCAAACTCATAGCTGTCAGGAAAAAGCAGCTAGCAAACACATTGAGCCCAGTGAGTAGGGACACAGCCTTGCATGTGGCCAAGCCAAAAGGCCAGCTGTAGTCCAGTGCAATGTCTACGGCCCAAAACGGCAAGGCCAGGGAGAACAGCAATTGAGCCAATGCTAAGTTGAACACAAAGAAATTGATTGTGCCTATGGTGATGGTGCGAGTGGAATACAGCAGGAACATCACTAACAAGTTCCCCAAAACTCCTGCTATAGCTACAACAAAGTAGACCACAGAGATGACTATTCTTAGCCACGGGGATCCATCATCTGGAAGCTCCAGCCCGCTGTCGATGGTCGTATTGCAGAAGATCAGGTGGGAGTTATTACAGGAACTGCAGACACTGCAGCCACTCAGGATGTTCCTGAAGAGCTCGAGTCTTTTCAAGTCAGTTTTTGACATGTTGCTACCTGGAAGGCGAAGGTTAAGGTTGTCCAGCTGTTATTGTGCTTGCCAATAATGGACTAAACATGTAGGTTCTGGTTGTCTGTTTAATAGCTGACAATCATCTATCCCTGCAAGGAAAGAGGAAATGATGATTATTACATAATAGGCGCTGCAGTTTCTGAGTAAATAAGTACATTACATTACAGTGCATTATAAAACAAATTACCCTCAAGTGTCACCCACAGTTAGATGATCCAATTTAGATCTCCAAGAACCAAAAACTTCTTCGGGAGGAAATATGACTAAAAAGATTAAGCAATTTGATTTATGTCACCCCATAAAGTGGAAATGCCTTTCAAAAGTCCTCCAGTCCCTTTTTAAAAATAAATATATAATCTAAATCTATATAATCTATACAGATTGCCAACTCCAATCAAGTGTGTGAATAAATACTCTTAGTACTTAGAAATGTCATTATAATCTGCCAGATATGAACTGGCGTGTTATTCCTCATTTGGTGACACATAGCAGATAAACCTTTTAAAAAGAGTTTTAGTAATAACAAAAATCATATTTGTATCCCCAGTTTACTTGATTAGCATTTGAAGAAATTTATATTTTGACCTCAAGCATAATAAGAAGATTATACCTGAGTTATTCAGAAGATGCATTGTAAGTTTTTTGTTCAATCATCACTCACACGCTGGTACATTTTTACAAAAACTTTTCAGATAAGCTTTTATTTCTTTTTCTCCTTAGATCTTGGGAGTCATGATGCATCCTTTGAGTCATTTTAAGCTACTCTGGCAATTTCTGAGTCCAAAAATGACCAATTATTCAATGTCAACTAAACTTACTATATTTGAGCAAAGAGAAGCAAATAAGTTGTAAAGTTACAAGGTAGACATGCAACAGTAACGAAATCATTTCTTAATTCATTATCACATACTTTATTTATGCAAGAATATTTCTTTATCATAAATATGTATAAATCACTTGTAGACAACTTGATCTGATAATCTGTTAACTCCAAACAAAACTTTAAACAAAATGTGTCAGATAGTAGTTCAGGGGTATTTTTTTCCTTCAGGGCTATATTAAATGTTCATGAATTTCTAAAATTTTAATGAATAAACACTGCAAATAAACAACCAAATCTAAACTCTTTTAAAGTTTTAATTTAAAGTTGCAGAGATCTACCGGACTGTGGCTGGCTTTTACAGTCCTCTTTTAGAATAACTACAGTCAAACATAAGTATACTCTATGTGCCTGTTTAACCTAATCTATTGAGCTGTTATTATAATTTAACTCAAATGTCTATACATACATTCACAGCTATATGTACAAAACAAAACTCACCTGAATCTCACAGATAGGAGGTAAATTTTCAGCTTTCAGAAGTTTGTTTTCTTGTAGCCACCAGCTCTGCTGCCCAACATGGAATTATTGCAAAGGCGGACAACAACAAGAATGTGGTCACCCACCCTGAATTCATGCTCCACCCCATCAACTGGAATGACAAATTTGTGTATTTTAAAAGTGAAGTGAAGAAGTGTTTCCGTTTGATTAGATTTTAGTGAAGACACAAATTCACCCTAAGAGACAGATTTTATTTCTCACATTTCATGTTTCTTATTTCTTTTCTCCTTCACATGTCTCCAGTAATCAGACAACATGTTATTCCTTTATTTTTATGAAATCCCACACCGTTTTCCTTTAACTGGTAAAACATTAGCTGCCACATCTCTTGAATGCATAATGCAGTTTAAACTACATGGAAACAAATCTACTTAAAAACAAGATATAGGGTAGATATTCTCCAAAAAGTATGATTTCCATTAGCTAATCAGCATGATTTTCCATCACTCTGTCTTTTTTATATAAAAAAGGGTTTAAAAGCCTCTCCGAGTTTTTGCACCGAAGCTGCAACTAACAAACATATTGATGGTGCTGTTAAAGGCACTTGGATTTTACAGGTGAACAAATGACAAGACTGACAGAAAATAAAAGTGTAGCAAAGGCAATTTGTTTGCTTATTTCTATTTATATCTGCGGCTTCAAGATTAGATTGAGCAACAGAGATGACTCTTCATTATAAATTGTTGATAGTGGAAAGAACATCAGCAGTGAATGACTAAATGAAATTAGCTTGGAATAGGCGGAAGAGTTGGGAAGTTGATTAATGCTGGTCTGTCTAAACTGAGCCATCTTCATAAACTAGCTGAGCAAAACATGCAGGGTTCCCCGAGTGTTCATGTTCATGTCCAGCAACGTTCTGCAGAAACAAACAAATGTCAATTTCCACCTGAATGTTTTCCTCTATGGCAGAACTTCACTTTAATCATGTTATACAATGACAGCCTCATGCACCATGTTTGAAGCTAAACAGATGTTTTGACCGATGAGGATAGATCTACACAGTAGCATTTTAATTAGCTGCAAGATCTGCTACTATTTTAGTATCCATCTTTTTCAGCATTGTGCTTTTTAATAGTAACAGTTGGGCTTTGATTTTCATTCACTTTGCACAAACATGAACTTGATATGAGAGTCTGCACACACTTCCAGGAGCTACAGAACCATCACCTGAACGATTATTTGCTTTCTTGCTGAGATTTCTACTTGCTGTCATATCTGCTGGGTCAAAAAAGGCCCGAAGACAATCTTTGTATCCGGATGCTTTCTGGCATACAGTAAAACCTTGTATTTTCCCCTTCTTGAGGAACTCTTATCTGGGAAGGTGATGTGTTTATCTTATATATCTTCAAGTTACGCAAAATGCTGAATAAAGATAAATATGGTAATTTTGTGAACCCAGTAGGATCTAATGCAAAACATAACTCAGCTGGTCAGGTGTATATTTTTCGGTGCCTCTTTAATTAATAAATCACATACTTTGATTCATGCTGGCTACACCGCCACAGCTTGTGCATTTCTGAGCATTCCCAGAGTTGTGCCCCGGGGAATGGGGAGCTCTGTGAGGCGAGTGAATGAACAGCAACGCTGTGGCTTTGTCGCCACCCTTTGTGAGAAGAGAATACAACACTCCGCTGTGTCAAGAAAAAAAAGAAGAAGAAAGATACCACTCCCTCCTGTACGTTACCCTTTTCTTTTCTCTTCAAGTGAGCCCTCTGGTGACAAATGTCTGACCTAACAACAAGCAGCATGAGCCTATTTGCTCTGCGATGGAGGGAGAAGTTGTTCAGGGAATGAATATATCACACTTTAAAAAAAAAAGAACTAACACAAAGCCTCGTCAAATAAGATTATGAACACATGTAAAACTGAATCTAAAAACAGCAACAGCATCTATGACCAGCCACCTGTTGTGAAACAGAGTGGGCAATAGACTTTGTTTGCCACTACTTTACATTTTGTAAATTACTTTTGTTGCTGTTGCCACTGTTATTGTTATAAATCTGGTTGTAGAACCGTGTAAAATGAAAACCTCATCATGACAGTAAGATTATTTAGTCTATAAAAGATCAAACAAAAACTGGATTTGTGCTATTGTAATGATTGTTGCACTGTTTAAATGAACATGTAGCCTAATAGAATGACTAAACATATAAGAGGGAAGAAGTGTTTATTTCCTGACTCTTTGCATTTCCCCAAACACTGTTTCTTTGTTGAGCTGTAGCAAAAAGAGGGAATTTTATACTACAAAGGCTGTAACTGTGGATGATTTCCCCTTGATATATTTAACTCGTATGGATGACGCCTCATATTAGCTTCAGATAAAGTTCTGATACATTTTTGCACAGAAGCAGGGCTGTGGATTTCTCCACATTACTTACTTTGAAAGCATCTTAGGAAGGCCAAGTATAAACAAGAGAAATTATTATTGGCCACAGCAAGCAGAGACTGTGTCAGTGTTCATATGGGTTGTTCTAAGACAGACTTGACTAAGCCTTTTGTTACTATAAATTTAATTTCGCTGTTTTTACTAATTTAAAAACAGTCACTACTGTATTCTGTAAGACTGTATTCTTATGCATACCTTTCTATTCTCTGTATTCTGGTGGCATTGTGGTGTTCCTGTTCCTAACTGTACCACGTATGTTCTAAATCCAGATAGAGATATGATATGAATATTATAGTAATATAAAAAAGGGCTTCAAATGATAAACAGTGTAGTGGTCCCATTTTGTATTATTCAGTATGCACATGACACTATAGTGTCTCTACTGTGCTTCTGAACAATATTGCTAATTATATTATTCAGTGACTGGGGAGGAGGGCCCACAATCAAAGCCCCGCCCCCATCCCGCCCCTGATTAATAATCTGCATTAGTCACTAAAGTGTAACTGGCAACTGAATATATTTTAGAGTCCCTATAAAACACAAGGTCGGCTTGTTCAGGTCGAAAGTGCAAACATGTTTTTCCTGTCCTATAACTATAGTTTGAGTGCTGACTTATTTATTTAAACATTTTTATATCGCCACGAGCAGTGACGCGACACAGAAGCAATGTCTGTAATGTGGCCTAAAACCTACAAACTAATTATTTTACTTCCACATCAGGTTTAATTGAATGTATATTAGCGGTTGTGTGAGCAGTGACAACCATCGACCTGATGCCATTGTTGGAGTACATTCGCCTTTGTATTTACGCGACCATTTAATCCCAAGTAAATTAACATTAATCTGAGATAAACGTTGCGCACGCGCGCGCGCGCGCGCGCCAACCGGTCACTTCTTCTGTTGCAGTGAACGGGGCAGCCGGAGCCGCGTGCGCGCGGAGATCACTCGCCCTCGTTATTAACGTTAATAACGTTATCTCTCGCGTCACTCACGTCCCCAACGACGACTGCTGCTGGTGGAGGAGGGGGACGGGACTGCGGTTCAGGTGCACCGCTGTGATTGAAAGACGTTGAAGTTTTTGACGCGAGCGAGAAGAAAGAGATGAACCCACCGCAACTGAGCGACGTCGTGCTGCTGCGTCGACAAGTGTTAATCTGTTAAAACGAAGCTCGCCGTCATTTTTGTTTTGTTTTTTTGTTTTTTTTTAAACCGGTGATGGGCTTCCTTCAGGAGCGACCTGCCGCCTTACGCTAACCCCTCTGAGGTAAGGAGTGAAGCTCAACGACGGGTAACTAACAAAAGATAGTGTGTCAGACGGGGAGGACTGTGGTGGCAGTTTGTGCGAGCGGGGGTGCTCTGTTTTGGGGGAGTTTGTGTGGGCGAAAGTTAACTACAATATCGGCTAGTTGGACGTCAGTTCTAGTAAAACACACGGCGGTCAAGTCGTGTGTCATCTGAATCTCGTGCTGGAGCAGCGAGCTACCGGCGAGCTCCCCACACTATCAACATCATTATTATTATCTTCTTCGCTGCGGCACAGCTGTGAGCAGGCGATCAGTGAATATTGCCAACGCACGCAAACTTGTGGTAAGTGAGTGCAAAACGGGACAGACAACAAGGCTGCCATTGTATCGGATCAGCGCCGGATTAACGGAATTCCTTTTCTCTGCACCGTCTGAATGGCCTCCAGTCTCTCCCTCTCTCTCTGCCCGCCTCCCTCTGTGGGTAAAACATCTTGATTTCTAGCTGCTTTAACCTCTGGCACTTGTTAGAAACTGCGAACAAAAATAAATAAATAAAAAACACACCTCGCAGACGGCAGCAGCCTCCAAACCAAAGATGTCAAAGTGAAACGTGGATGTGACGGGACGGTGCTGGCCAGTTGTAGTTATTGTGATCAGGGCTCGTGGCTTAAAAGACTGTGATGAGTAAACAGCAGCTGCAGCTAACAGTTATTTTCATTATTGATGAATCACTAAATCCACAAAAAGTCAGAACATAGTGGGAATTACCAAAGATGGCATCTTTAAATTGACCAACAAAGACATTTATTTTACAATTATGTAACAAAGAAAACAGCAGCAAATCCTCACATCTGATAAGCTGCAACCAAATAATGTTTGGCACTTCTGCTTGATAATTGACTCAACCAATCAGCAAAATTGGAGGCGATTAAGTTTCTGTCCATCTATTAATCGACTAATTGTTTCATCTTTAGCAAACAGCGTTGCAAGGTGATTCGTCTGGCCTTTAAACCCAGGGGGTGCATGGAGTTAATGAGCATGAGGGGACAAATATGTGTCAGATAGGTCTTCAGGGTGTTGTTTGTCTCGGTGATAAAAAGCTGTTGTCTCATGACTGATCATCAGTGTTAGCTTTTAAGGATAAAGATTGTTATGTGGGCTGGAAAAAAAAGTCTTAATTACATCCCACAGACAGACATGAGAGAGGTTGTAGCTCTTATAGACAACAAACCAACCGGGATTTTTCCATTTCTTACTCCTCCACCCTCCTTTTATACACTTGCACATCATGCACAACATGCACTATCCCCAGTCCCCCCCCCCCTTTATGTGGCCAGCCAACATGTGGGGACGTAATCCCAGCTATTAGGGTAATCTCCTCAGTATGACGATCAATAGGGGAGGGTGTGCGACGACTACCAGACAAGAGTAGCGGGGGGACAAAATTTGTGCTAAAGAAAAATGATTTAATCATCCAGATTAGGTCAGGAGGCTGGGGTCTGGACAGGGGCTTGTTGCTGGAAGGGGGGAGGGGTGCAGACAGAGCAGACAGGAAGATGTGAGGGGTAAGGAGGACATCTCCACTTTGGGCTGCTCCCTTGTGTGACAATAGGCTGAAACATTTTGTTTTCCTTAATCTTGAGTAAATGAAAACTGACAAAATGGACAGTACCAAGCAGATTATGGGACTGCTACAAGAGCGAAGAAAGGCAGAAATAAGAAGCCGTACTACTACAAAAACGCGCCTTGCACAAGGGAAGATTGAGGCTATAGAAACATAAAAATCAAGAACAAAAATGATGCTTTTTGGTTTTGCTCTTGATATGTTAAACTCAAAAATAGCTAGATAACGGACCACAACAAATGACATTTTGAGTCTAATACTCCTGCGAGGTACTTCCAGGAGAGGAAATTGTACAGGGAGAAAACCCCAGGAGAAATGGGTGATCAAAACAGGACGAAGTCGTTATGCTGTTGTTCCTGCGAATGCATTGTGAGGTAGTTAAAACACAGCATGTGCTGGTGGCTCACATCCAAAATGTCTTGTATATCAACTTCTGTTTTTCAACGACATAGGTTTGAAAAAGTCAGATATGATACAGCAGTTATATCAACAAAACTGCTATCTCTACAGTGTGTCATTACTTGCCGAATATACTACAAAAACATAATTGAGTTTACTGTAATTCTAAAGAATTTGACTGTTAAATACCTTGATATTACACTTATATCTTAAGGTAAAACTCTGGCCTGTTTTGTTCATGTTTACCCTGTCTCCAGCTCACCTGCTAGTTGGAGTCGTCAATACTTAATACATCATGTTTTAAGCAGTAAAATGGTAACGGGACAATACTTATATAGCGCTTTTCTACCATATCGACTTATGCTTTAATGTAACGGCGCAGGATCACACAGGTCTGCAAAATATGGGGCTCTGCTTCTATAATAGTGTGTGCGCATACATGTGCACATTCTTGCTGAGTGTGCATCCTCCTTTCTGATGTTATAACCTAACAGCAGAGCATCCAGATGGACCACATACTGGATTCAGTGCATGGTTAACATATGCTAGCGGTGTTGTCTTTGTCTGTATGGGGTGAGTTGTTCAAGCTACCCGAACCGATATTACACAACTTAAAATGACCACATGTAAACAGATGGGAACGGAAGCACATTTCAAGCGATAACAAAGGATTTACCTAGTTGCTGTATCATTCCATGGAAAGAGAAATTATCATCTTTGTTATGTCATTGTTAACTAAATATCTTTGCGCTTTGGTCTGCAAACAAGATATTTAAACATGTCAATTTGGATATTGTAATTTGTATTTTCCACTACTTTCTGGCATTTTACAGAACAAACTATTAATGAGGAAATTTGCAGATTAATCAATATTGAAAATAACTTAGTTGCAGCGATAGATTTTAGTTATGTTAAGATGTGTCAGTACATTCTTTCAAAGTATAATTTATCAGTACATATCGAATATGTACTTTTACTGTAGGAAGTACTTCAAAGTTCCTGTGATTGTTTATTCAAATACTACTTGTTTTTATGAAGAGTATTGTACTCTACAGTAATTTACTGGTTTAATGCAGTGCATCATTCCTCTCTGGTCACAAAGCAACTTTCCTTTGTTAACATTCACCCACCAAAACAAAATATATTAGTGGAAGTAAGTATTGAATGGGTTTTGTGATGACTCAGATAGGTTCCTGGAAAATAAAAAAAAGAACTTGCCCTTTAAGTCTCCAGTGGAGGAACTGGAGTGCAAACACCGGCAAAATGTCCAGATGGAAGATGGGAGGGATGACTAAGGCGTTCACAGATCCCCTTCTGCTTGGCCCTATTGAGACAGAGGGACGAGATTGGATGGGTCTGAGGGAGTCAGGTTACCATCGGCCCATTCTACTCCAAAAGGAGCGGTGGTGTAAAAGATGCAATACCCCTATGGGAAACCTAATCCAGACCCTGCTGCCAGCTGTCATTCTTTTGCTCTAGGGTAAAATCGCTAAGCAGGTATTGCCTTACCCTTCAATCCTTACCTTAATCATAGCAGGATATTACACGTGTCGTTCTGTACTACAAAATAAACATCGTCTATGTAATTCGAGCATTTTGATCCCATGCATTGATAAAGATCTACATATGACAAAGAGCAATAGGCGATGGGATTAGTACCGGTTGTACTCATGAGATTTTGCGAGAGAAAACGACCAGTTCTTATTTTAAGTTTAAATATTACATTGTGGCATTTGGCTAAAATCAAATCCAGATTATCATCCAAATCGCAGAGGATAAATGTAAACACTCAAATTATTGACTACAACATTATTGCACAGAGGGATATTACACTATGCTTATGTTTGTGAAGAAGTGATTTTTGATCGTGTGCTTTGAGAGTATTTCAGTATAATATTCGTATTAAATTGTTTGAGACCATAGCCAGTCAAAGCTGTTTAAGATGAAAATGGAGCAACGCTGAATTAAGCAATTTCTGTTATTTGATTTACAACCATGCAATGTTAAAGGTTCGACAGATTTAATACTTTATTTCCATGTAATAGCTGAAACAGTTACCAGATATTTTATTAGTCGGTCAAAATTAAGATCAATGGGCAACACTTCTAATAACTGAATTACTTTCAAGAAAGTCGTTCAAGCCTTTTAAAACTGCTATAATGGGGTTTGTTACTCTTCTGTGATGGTAAACTGAATACCTTTGGATTTTGGACTATTAGTCGAACAAAACAACAACTAAAAAAGGTATTTAGATACATCAAATTGTGCTTTGGGAAATTGTGATGGCTATTTTTCACTATTTTCTAATGTTTTTTTTAGACCAAATGATTAACTGCCAAATTGAGAAAAGATAAATAATCATTAGCTGCAGCTCTATTGCCACATCGACCAAACTGATAGGAATTTGTCTTTAAATTGTGATTGTGAAATGATTGACAAGTCTCTTTCAAAGCCAAAATCAAGAACTCAAACTCAAACTGAAGGTGACATCAGGGTTTCAATCCTGAAATTATAAATCAAGTACGATTATCATGGTCTCATTTTCAAGGTCAAATGAGCAAGATTGTTTTTTAATCTAATCTAATCTCACTTTAATGGTGTGGATAAAGTCAGTTTCCCATCTTTTAAATTTGAAGATGTTTTTGGCGTCTAGCTTTGGAGGAGGACCTGGTACCATAACATCCTGTATATTTAATCTCTGTTAATCTGTTGGGTTTTCTTTTGCATTAGCAGCGTCATCTATATTTAGACGAGACTGAAATGAATGACAGTGTCAAAATGTACGCGTGACAGAGGTGGCAGGTAGTGGAAAAGATGACAAAACTGATAAAGCGAAAGACAGAAAGCAGAGTGATAGAGAGACATAAAGGGGGACAGTCAGAGCGAGTCTGAGCTGACCTTGCCATGATAATCTAATCCCTGTCGAGAGTGCTTTTTTTAGAGAGCAAGTTAATGCCAGCAGATTATACTCCAGTGTCTCCCACACTAGCCAATCCACACTGAAAAGAGAGTGGGTCCATATCCTCAGACCTGCCACAACATGTAAATTAACATCAATAATAGGAGGCAAAATTGCAAGTCATTTTAAAATATCTCTGGAAATCACGTCTTCATCTTTGCCTTTGTGCCTTCAGTGGCCTTGTTCAGTTACTTTGTGCTGTCTGCATTTGGACCCCATGCGACATCTTGTGTATTTTGTATTTATTTATTATTTAAACTGTTCACATCTCCACGACAGGTAGATTCTCTCTCCTCTATCAGTTCCCCTTCCCTGTGTGTGCTTCACAGCACTAAGGGGCATCCATGATAAAAGGCCACTCATTGAGCAGCTCATCTCATGCTATGAAGAGTATGTTGTGTAACAGAGTGTGGAGTAGCACGTGGAGGGGGATGGGCATGAATGTGCACAAGTTTGTCTGTGCGTGTGACTGTTGAGCTCATGGTTGTCTAATCTCTTAGGTACATTAGGCTGTTTGCCTGCAGCAATATGCTGCTTCACGGTTTTTCATGCAATTAAGTCATTCTAGGAACAGTGTTGGTCTTGAGTACAATCTATGAGTCACGTCAAGTTATACATTAGCACCAGGTTGTGTTCAGGTGTATTAGTATGTCACTGAAATCATATTGTGCTCATTATACTGTCACAACACAGATTGTTGGTGGTGATGGGAGTGACATTACCACCGTCACTTTCTATGGCTCATTTTCTGCTTCTTTTTTTTTTAGCACTTTGCTCTAACTAATGATAGCATGTGGTCAGAGAGATATTGTGTGTGAGAGAACTAAGTGTGATCCTTATTTGAATTTTTGTGAACTGAAAATGGACGCTTATTTTGCCTGAATGTTGACCTTGCTACCGGATAGTCATTAAACATATGTCATCTCATGCATGCACCTGCAAGCGTGTGTTGACTCTACATCTGGAAGGAGTCATCTTCATCTGCATCAGCAGTGAATCAGCAGAGAATACATTTTCTGCATGCGTGCTCCAAAACAATTTTCCCTCCTTTGCTGGAGCAT
This sequence comes from Nannoperca australis, assembly GCA_036023655.1. Classification (NCBI taxonomy): domain Eukaryota; kingdom Metazoa; phylum Chordata; class Actinopteri; order Centrarchiformes; family Percichthyidae; genus Nannoperca; species Nannoperca australis. The sequence goes on from JAVQJD010079412.1 coordinate 19,743, forward strand.
CATTCTGTACAGGTGTTCAATATGGCTGACTGTCTGCTCTTTTATTTGACTTTCAGTGGAAAATTAAGGATTTATGCACATTACATAAAGTTGCTCAGATGTTATTGGTCCTTTAAGTACAGTATAGGTTCATTTCAGTGTGTTTAAGATATTGGATTTAAAACGTTTAAAAACAAATTATTTAAGATTTCTTGGGCGCAATTTACCTTTAAATGCAATTTTTTTAAAGTATTTGTCGTGCTTCATCTTGTTATTCAAAATGCAACATTTAATCATTGTAAAGGAGTTCTTAAAATTGCACATTTTTAAAGCCAATTGCACATTTTATTTGCATCATTGTCATTGTAACAGACAGCGGTTTTCAACAGAATCTGTTAGTAAATAGATTGACATTCATTTATCCACCACACCTCGAAGTGAGTGCATGATAGAAAGCTTCCAATAAGGGAATGCATACTATGTACAGGGTTGGGAAATCTTCTAGAAAATATGAATTAATTATTAGGCTAAACCTAAAATTACCTACAGTAAACTGTAACCAGCATCATGTTCCACTAGAATATTAGGGATCAATAAAAATCTAGTTTATTTCCCTTCAGTATGCAGTTAAAGGAACTTGACATTGCCATTTTTATAATAGTATTTTCTATAATTATCTAACTGCTGACACGTTTAAAAAAAATACTAACAGTGATTTGATTTTGTGCATGCTTGCATTTCCACAGCAGACAGTTTTTATGAAAGCTAAAAAGAACTTGAAGATAAAAGGAATTAAAGCATTGAAAATATCCTCCCTTTGTATTTAGACTATATTTACTTACTTTGTGTGTTAGTTCTGTTTTATGCCTCAGTTGGGTTTGCAGGTGGTGGAAACACACGGGATTATTGGACACAACACAGTAGATGCGAGCTGAGGCTTAGCGAGTGACTATGGCTTTGAACACAAGCATAAGGACAGTCACATGCTATCTCCAGTCAGGGGTATGTTGGCACAGGCGTGTTGCTGGTTGTTGAGAATATTTGGATGGCTTCAGCACATACACACAGGCACATATACATGAACATGTCGTGGGGTTCACACATACTTGCTTCTACTGGTCTACAGTTGCAGAATTTTGCAGATATTAGCTCTAAGTGGACATGTCTTACTTTTGAGGAAAAAAAAGAAAAGGTATTTGTGGTATTTTGGCGTGTTGGATAGATAGTATCTTGAAAAGTAAATTCAGGGGAAATGCTATTTTCAGATCCCTGCAGGAAATTACACCCACAGTTTCAGTGCAGCAACCAGGCACACACACACACACACACACAAACACACACACACACACGATACACCGACAGTGGATATTTTCATGCAAGTACACACACATACACACATCACAGCACAGCACACAGGCTCTCAGCATCAGTGCCCTGACCATAGGGAGTTTGTGCTGAGCTGGTCGGGACGTCAGGATGAATCAATGCGAGGACAGCTGACTGGACATGCCTATTCATTTGCCAAAGAAAAGAGAGAAAAAGGGAGCGAGGGATTCTAAGAGAAATGAGTTAAGCCCTGGAGCAACATGTTTGGCTATCTGCATTACTTTACAGATCCTCCAAAGGGCTTTCAGCATGTATTAGATGAAAGCAGACAAAGTAGAAAAAATAGCGACATACAAAGAGGAACAAATGAGAACTCAAGGATTCAAATTTGTTGTGTTTTTTTTTTATGCAGTAAATCAAACAAAGTCCTTGTTTGACAAAAGCAAATTTTCTTGCATGATTGTGCAAAAGTTGGATATTGCAGATGCAAAAAATATAGCACACAGTAAGCACGTAGGCTGCTTTGACAAAAAGGCATAAGCTCATACTGTAGAGACGGCTCACTCCATACTGATGGCCCGTTTATTCCCATCTGTTGCCTTCGGCTCCCTGACTTTATCCCCATTGTGTTAACTCATTACATTCGCCTTAACCTTAACCTCTTAATTGCCAACCTCCAGTGTCTCTTGCACATCTCCCCCTCTCTTGGAGACAGTGTGCCACATTGCCCATGCACTAATCTGATGGCGTCTGCCTACCAAACACCTGTCATGTCCGGAAAAACCTCCTAAACTCCTCCCATATTCCAGATACAGCGCCTATTCCAGCGTGAGCAGATCAACACACATGACCGCAAGCAGGCAGGCATGCACACAGACAGATGCGACCGTGGATGCAGATACAGATAATTAGACAGACAACCCTCATCCCCTGAAAATCATACCAGAGTCAATCTTTTTCTAACCTTTTTGATAATGTGCACCTAGTTTTTCCTCACACTCAAAAGACTGACAAGACAAACAGGAGTCGTCTTTTGTCCTGCGTCTTTGCCCCGATATGTATTCGAAGACAGTGACGTGTAGGCCCGGGCCTCTTTGCTTTAACAATACCTCTCTCGACCCCCCAGTGAGGGGTGGAGGGCCAGACATGAGGCGATGTGACAGTTCTGGTGCGGCCGACACAATAGCAGGTTTTTCTTTTGACTGCCTGGCTGGCTGTACGCCACAAAGTTTTCTTTCATTATTAACAGTCTAACAAATAGTCATGTTTGCCTGAGGAACACATTGAACCACATCAGCTCGTGCCTGTGTCATGTACTATTTTTTTTCCATGTAGAGTACAAAAAATGCTTGTTCTGCTCCTGGATGATTTTGTTCTGGTTTTAATCAGATGTCTCAGAGCTATTGGAGCCTCAAATATCAAAGTTATCTTCCTGGCTTATCTTTCCTGGCTGTTAATCACATTTATAAAAAGGTTTAATTCTGTGATACATGTCCCATTTATTTAAACAGTGACCTTTAGAAATGTACCTTGTTACATTTACCTACAATCTTACATCAGCACTTATCCTAAAATCAGGGCTGTGTGTTTGCCTGTACATGAACTTCTAAAATGAAGTTTGCTGATAATGGATTATTGATCTTGAATTAGAGTGGTCCGCCCCTCAGGGAACATTCTGGTTGGCCAGGAATGAATACATCTCTTCATGCTTCGCCTCACACACTCAATTTAGGCATAGGAAACCAAAGGACCAACACACACACATGCATGCTGAGACACTGACCCGCGCTCTAATACGCACAGACAGGCGTCGCTCATTCACCAAGGGGACAAAGGTTATTCTAAAATCTGTGTGATGCAAATTTCCTCAGTGAGCCATCTCTCTTAGCACATTGTTTGCAGCTTTTACACTGAGTTTATACTGAGCGAAACTACCTCACATGTAAGAAACTTCTGCTTTATTTCTAAGTGTATTCATAATGAAACCTGCCTCTCTGGAATTGTTCTTTTTACCAATGTATAAGTAAAAGAAAACAAATAATGTGATTTAGTTTGACAGCTTTTTGTCAAGCTTTTTGAATCACTTTATTAAATATTTTAAATCCTTAAGTCTATAGCATTGAGGGTTTATAAGGCATGACTTTCATGTTCTGTTTGAGCCTTACTAGTTCAATAATTTTATATACTGGTAATATTCAACTAACCTTTTTTGATTTAATTTGTGAATCAACACTAATTTGTATGTATTTTATTTTTATTTTCAGGTGTTCTTGCCAAAACAGTATGAAATGTGATAAAGAACATCTCGTCAAAAATCAGGATGAACACTAAAGCTGTGATGTTTTGCAAGTTTTTGATTTCTGTTCTGAGAACTCACTAACTTCTGGAAGATAGACTTCGCATAATTTGAGGATTTACTACACAGTTGTGCTTTTCTGACGTGCCGGGTGCTCCAGGAAAAGTAATGGAGACAGAAGAGAAGGAGGATGCATCACAAAACCCCACAGCTAATGCAAAGGCAGAGACGGAGGAAGAAGTGACCTCGGGCCACACCTGTGGCGTGTGCGGCCGCAGCTTCCCGCTTCTCAGCTCTCTGTCGCAGCACATGAGGAGACACACACGGGAGAAGCCGTACAAGTGTCCGTACTGTGAGCACAGGACGGCTCAGAAGGGTAGTCTGAAGGCTCACATTCGAAGCCATAAACTGGGCCTATTCAGCCATAACCTCAGTGACAAGGAGGGGGATGGAGATCAGGAGCAGAAAGACAATGCCAAGACGCCGGACCCTCCTGAAATCGTGAGCACATCTGACAAAGCTCACAACATCAACGGGAAGGTGAAAAAGAAAGGAACCAAGAAAAAAGTTAAGGGTAAAGATGGCACTAGTGAGGTCGCTGATGGGGCTGATGATGGGTCCTGTACCTGCAGCATTTGTGGCCAGGTTTTCCCTCAGGTACTACTACTTAAATCCCACATGAAAAAGCACCGCAGCTCACAAGATCACGGATGCCGGATTTGTGGACGCCGTTTCCGCCAGGCATGGTTCCTTCAGAGTCATATGCGCATTCACCGGGTCAAAGCCCAGCTAAGAGGTGGCAAAAGCAACGAGCCGCCTGCCACCATCAATGAAGTCCCTCAGGACCCAACATCGCTGACAAATGACGAGTGCCTCTACGAGCTCTGTGCTGGCTGTGGTAACTTCTTCTCGGACTGCAAGACATTGCAAATACATGAAAAACTACATAAACTAAACCACAGCCGCACTCAGACACAAAATCCACCACAGGAAGACACCGAAGCCTCTGAGCTGCATATTACCAAGAGGCATTTTTTGGAAAGCCTGAACCTCACGTGTGTCGGCCCAGTGGAAACTTCTGAGGAAAAGAGTCTGGGCAGGCGAATTCCAGAGCTGGATCCAGTGTGTAGTTACCAAGCGTGGCAGTTGGCCACAAGAGGACGACTAGTGGAGGTCGCAGAGAAATGTCTGGGATGGGAGGAGAGGCTAGCAGATGCTGAGGTGGCGTACGACACAGAAAAGGGCGAGTACGTACCCCTGAAGCATGAGAAGAAGAGGAAGCAGATCGACACCTCCAGCTCCAACATTAAGAAGATGAAGGGGGATCCAGGCCTTGATCACACATCAAACAGCTTGGCTCACACTAAAGGTGGTGACAAGAGGATTTCCCAGAAGGACCGTATTCTGTTGAACGGACTTGGTCATGCGTTTTATGAGGCACTGCAGACTAAGAAAGTCAAAGGTGTTCACTTCACATCGAAACAGACCAACAGCATCAGGAGCCAAGACCAGGAGGGTAAGACACACACACTACAAACACTAAAATATATGTGCTACAGTTTGGACGAGTCCTTGGACATTGGAATCAATCACCAGCCCCAGTTTGTGCTGAGGACAGTGGCTTTGTATTGAATATTGCAACTTTTTATTTAAATTAAGGTATCAAAGGTTGTGTTTGTGGATACCACATTTTCTGATATAAACTTCTGGCTTCAATATAGACAGGCCAAAAGTCTCTGATATTGCTGTAAGGTAATTTAACATTGCACTGTGGAAAAGGGAGCCCTCTAGTGAATTTATAATTGAATTACAGCAACTGTGACTGCACGTTTGCACCGATTTTGAAAAGGCACACCCATTAAATTGTTTCCTCACCCAAGCTTCAGAAGATAAAAAAAAAAGGGACACTAAATATTGGCTTGAATTCATGAAGACAACAAAACAGGCTCACAATCTCAGCAGAATCTCTTCACGTGCTTTACTTGCACACTTGGAACAGCTGTACTGAGAGAGCAGGTGCCATTTTTCTATTTTGGAAAATCAAAAGTCAGTGTCTTTTCAAACTAATTAAAAACACTGTCATGGTTGTGGAGACCATACATCCTGCTTTTGTGGCAGGTACAACATGTTACACCTAGCCTAATGCTACATAAATACCTAAAATCTTGCTTTGTTCAACTAGAGTTTGAGCTGCTGCTCCGTTTGCCTTCCCCATTCACACGTGTGTTTAATCAGCGCAAGATAATGGAATGATAATCACTTAGTGTTTAGTGAAATTAACTTATTATAATAATAATAATAATAATAATAATAGAATAATCCTTCATGTAAAATATTCATTATGTGCAATTACTGCTAGTGACTGTTATATACACACATGCTGACACAGCACATAAAATGCTACGCATGTCCTTTACATTGCTTCTTCTGCTCTTACCTACAGATAAAAAAACGTACTTCTGCGAGCACTGTGATTTCAACACTGTCGACGCCTCACTACTCAGGTCTCACCTGCACAGGCAGCACCAGGACTTCCTGGGTTCCTACAGCAAACACAGCACCATTTTGGACAACAATAACCAAAGTGGCTCCAAAGCCTCAAGATACATGGACTACCTCAGAAACAGGAGTGCGTTGCTCAGCCAGCCATACTGGAATCCTTACACATGTCCACCTGGCCAGGGCGCCGCAGAGTCAAACATTAAAACTGAAAAGTCAAATGAGGTCAAAGGGCAGGGACTCACTGCTAACGATGCTGGAAGTCTCCTTAATCTCTCTTCATTGCCCATAAGTGAAGGAGACGACACTGTAAATGATCCAGTAAAAAAAGAGGGCCTGGTGAGACATCAGTGCCCATACTGCTCCCACACTACCAACTACCCAGAAGTACTGTGGATCCATCAGAGGGTTGCACACAGGGTGGACGGCAGCAGCGCCATGGCACCCAAGTGGGCACCCTGTACTAACAGCCCCAAGAATTTCAAGGCAGGTGCTACCCAGTGGAGGCGCACAGGGCCTCCACCATTCCTCGAAGGCAAGGACTGTCCTGCTCTACCTGCTCCAAGAACTCAGCGCACGCAGCCTCCAGGTTTCACAAGCCACTGCAGCAGCAGCAGCAGCAGCAGCAGCAGCAAGCACTCAACCCCCAAGACCCAATCAGGTGTCCCCAAGTCCAAGCATCAGTCAAAGGACTCGCGCTCCTCAGATGGGACACAGTCTAGTGGGAGGATGGGACTCCTACCTCAAAAGAAGTCTGGCGAACACAAACGGGCAGAGGAGGGGGGGAGTAAAAGCTCCAGGACCCAAGCTACTTCATCAAGCACTATTGTGCACAGAAAGACTGTCCCTAGTGTCCAGCCTACAAGCAGCCCCAAACACAGAGGCCCCAGAGCCGCTGTGCAGGCAAATTTCCCACAGGAAGGTTTGGGCTTTATGTTGGCCAGAAATCATGGCGGGACTTCATCCAACACAGCTGCAGATAGACCTCATCCCTGCAGGCAGTCATGCGACTCCTCTTCAGGTCCAAAGGGTCCCGATATGTGGGCTGCCATGAACATGTGGGGTCACAAAGCATATTTAGAACCACTCCGTTTTGCTCAGGGAAAGAATGAATCGTCAACAGGAGAAATGCCAATGGACATTGATATTTTGAGTCTCCTGAAAAACTACAGCCCCCACGACCTGGCTGCTCTTTACCAGCACTGGGGGTTTGTTGATCCTAGGATTGATCCACAAGGTGAGGAGGAGGCATTGTTTTGTTTGTTGTTTGATTTACTGTAAATAGGCAGATGAAAAACTGAGTATTGATTTGTTTAAAATGGAGGCCAGAACTGATGTTGAAGCTGTCCGATTGCTTAAATCTAAATCTGAATGGATTGAACAATGGGTAGCACATGACTTAGTAAGAGTGAGATCGGGTGTTATGTTTTGCACTGAAGGGTGAGTGATAGCCAACAGTAGACCAGGATATTTATGCTGACATGCTCTTTTTATATTTCTACTTGTACAGCAATGTTGCAGTTAAATGGAAATTTTGGAAAAGAAGTCCATTCAACCTCTGAAGCCTCCAAACAAGTATGTTTCCTGTAGCAACAGTGTGTGTGTGTGTGTGTGTGTGTGTGTGTGTGTGTATGTGTGTATGTATGTATATATATATATATATACACTACCGTTCAAAAGTTTGGGGTCACCCAAACAATTTTGTGTTTTCCATGAAAAGTCACACTTATTCACCACCATACGTTGTGAAATGAATAG
>JAVQJD010079426.1:0-10957 GCA_036023655.1 Nannoperca australis
TATATATATATATATATATATATTGGTTCTCCATTCAAGTCAGGCATCATTAAATAGCAGACCAGACTTTTTGTTGGGGTTTTTTTAGTAGAGAAAGACCATTGACTTTATCGCTTCTGTACTTACTTTTATGCAACTGGTGACACGCATCATTCCAGTGTGTTTCCTGTGATATTAGAGTCAATCTGGGAAAGTGCAGCGTCACATATCTGTTCAACAACAGGTGTTAGCATCAGAATTAGCCCCATGACTTCTGGCTAGTTTTGCATCAGTATCAATGACACTATATATTGTAGCTAATCAGCTTTAAAGCAGGGTTACCATGTGTTGTATTTTGTCTCATTTCTACACAAAATATTAACCTGCATAGGCCACACATCACAGTACATTTCCTCGGGAGATGACGCATTGCTGCCTCATAATTTTATAGTTAACACATTTTTGCTACCATTGCTTTTTAGCGAAGAAAAAAAAGAACGCTGTGTAGGTTAGAATGAAAATGTAAAGACATTTAGGAGGGAATGAAGAAGCATTGACTAAGACAGGGAGGAGAGGAGGAGAGCAGGAGAGGATGGGGTGGGGTGAAGCTTATCGCCTGTCAGAGCCCTGCTATAATTTTTAAGAGGACCACACTGAGATCAAGCAGAATTAGCAATTATCATTAACCTTGAGATGTTTAGCCAGGAGCCTGCCAATTTACTGAACCTGGCCCACTACCAATGCTAATCCACAAAAGCACCTGCATTACAGTTCATCTTTAAAGTAGTGACTGTGACTGAACTTACACAGCAGAAAACGTCTTTTGATTGTTGTTTCACACTTTTTCACATTTATTTCATACCTGTAATGTTGGTTTTTAAATACAAAAGAAATATTTTCTTGCTCCTATATTGTGTTAAATAGCCATGTAGATGTCATTGATTTCATTTCTCCAGCTGTTGAGAAATGTGTCTGCTTGCTATTGAGCACTACACATTAAGTACTAGCTGAGGCTGATGAATGAATGTCATTAGTTTGGTCATAAACCAAAGTATAGGACAAATTATAATTTTTACTTGGTGACTGTGTTACATAAACAAGTTATTACAATTCATCCCATAGTTTGTACCAAATGTCATGCCAATCCATCCATCTTATTTTTCACATTACTGTGCTACACCCCTGTTGCTCCTCTATCTAAAAAATGAAATTTGTAAGGCTGCTATTATAAAACACATGCATTAGTATGCTAAGATATGTTTATATTCATGTGCAGATTATATAATGTCAGCAGTGCCATAATGTTCATAATACAAGTTTGAAAGCAGAGGTTCTGTCTTCCTCCTGTCATCATACCATGCAAATCTGAAAGAAGAATTGATTTATTACAACACATCTGTGCACCTGGATGTCATCAACTTTCATCCACCATCTCTTCAGGTTACACACACTCCACCGGCACCATCTCCGTCACCCTCCTCTCCTTCAGGCTCTCTTTGTGGGTGCTCTGCTGGTGTCACTGGCCGGCTGGATCCACATCTGCTCTGTAGGTGTCCTCAGCGAGCTCCAACCCTCCCATGTAAAGCTGCTGTCTGCCTACAGAGATGTTCCCTATCAGCCCCCTAACAATTCAGTTTATATAGATGTTGTATAGTCTGGAACATGGAAGATTACTTAAGCTGCCAAATATTAGATACCTTACCTACCTGCCTGTGTCTTGTTTACCTCATCCACTGTCTTAGTCATCTTTTATCCTAATGACTGTTGGCACCCCTCTAATAATGTCTGTGTACTCGCACACATTAGCCTTTTCCTTATGACATTTATTAAAATAGATATAGACTGCCATGTGAGAAGTACTAAAAATACAGTTGCCAATAGTATTTGGCAACTATTTGCTATGTTTGTATAATAATATTATATTACATATTTTAAAAGACTTAAAATGATTTAGCAACAACACAGATTTCTCAGCTGTGACTAGTCGGTTTTGTGTACGATGGTTCAGCTACCAGTCCAGATCGTGATCATTTATCCAACATTGTTTATTCATCAGGTCCTTGACTGAATCAATGGCTCTTATGTGTTCCTTCCATTAAAGATGAGGCTACTTTACAGAGTATGTTGTTGTGTTGTTTTTGTCTCCTTGCACCATGATGTTTGATGTCTGTATGACTCAAAAACATCATGTTGCTGCATAATTCAGCATCGGTTAAAGGTGCCCTGTGGATCTTTCTGTTTACATTCACTGTTTCCCATTAAAACGTTTTGTGTGTATCTTTTAACTGACAGACATGCTAAATGCATTTCTTCCTCATAAAATATTTTTAAGGATGATTAGTCTTGTACTGTTCACAGCCATGTTTACGAGCTTGCAGTCTTCTTCACTGAGGGTTGTTGTCACATTGTTGTGCTTCTCTGTATGTTACTGCCACCATGTGTTTTTCTGTGTAATAGCATGAAACCGGTATAGAAAAGTATAGTATATACTTATTTTTTACCAGTATAGAATATAGATAGATATAGATATGTGCATGCTAGTGACAGACAATCAGCTACCGTCAGAGTGGCTGATAAACACAGACAGATAAGACACAGCAGTGTGGGCAAAGACACGTATTTACAGTGTAAAACAACAACAACAACAAACAGCCGTCAACTAACGTTAGTTCACTTGTGTGAATAAATTCCTAAAAACATTTCTAGCTAGCTCATAATGTTGTTTATTGGTTTGCCGCTCAGACTCAAAAAGGCCGGACAGTACGCTGGCACAAGCTTGGAGGAAGAGGTATGACTTGTAGAATCGACTACAGTCATACTTCATATTTGCATATTAGCTTAAGCACAAAATATTTGGCAAACAATGTAGACCATCAACATTGTCAAGAAATTACTCACAAATATATGAAATGTATATATGTCAAAATACACTGGAGGGGGGCTATAATGATGTCAGATGACCCTGTGTTTTTCCTACTATATTAAGTTAAAATGTCTGGTGTGAAAATGGTTTATTACATTCAAGTTTATATAATAATAATAATATTAATACATCATAAAAAATATAATAATAGCAGCATTACAATGAGATACAGTAAAATGAAGATATACTTAAAACAACCAATATAACAACAGTTACTGCCAGGAGAAAACAGGGAGAAGCTGCTAATCAGGCTCTTTCCTCACTGTGTTACACAAATGAAATCAGCTTTTCGCTCCATTGTTTTGTAAGAATCCAACTTACACAACACACCCGGATTTTTAGCTGCCCGTTTCACATCACCTGCCAGACTTGCTGTATTTTTTGTCCCGGGAGCAAAGAGACCAGAAAAACCACCGTATTGGTTCTTTGTTCAACACGACCAATAAGATGTCTTGTGTATTATAACACACGTAACATATTTGATATCATTGAAACTGATATTTAATCCATGTGCAGCTCTGCTGTAATCAGCTAATGGTAATATTACTTTTGATGAGGCGATGTACTGATGGTACGGGGGCCACCCGTCCTGCTGCAGCAGGCACCCACAAAAAAACTGACAGGATATTAGAAGAGGAAGTTCAGTTGCAGTCTGGCTCCAAGAAATTGGGTTACAGTTTGTTTGCCTTTGGAGGTTTGATCAAAGCAAGTGTCTACATGCATTCTGCTTGTGAAAATGAATGTGAGTGCAGAATATTACCATAATGATTCTTTTGTACTAATAAAGTTATATGTTTTTATATTGCATTCCAGGATCCTTTTAATGAACTGAAGTGCCAAACTTTAGTTCATTAAAAAAATGCATGTAGAAGTACACGAAGATGAAAATGGCACAGTGAGATTGTGAAGTGTATGTTGCAAAGAATAGAAGACACTCCTCTCTTCCCACCCCTCTCATTTCATCATCCTCATCCCAAGCACGACATAAAAGGACTGCCCCTGGTATTAAATAAAACCAACCTCTTGCTGCTTCCTATCCTCTCTCTCTCTCTCTCTCTCTCTCTCTCTCTCTCTCTTTCTCTCCCTGAAGTGGAACAGGTGGCCCACCTTGTGGTGAGACTAGAGCACTGCACCACCCCACCCAGTACTTTTGAATGCAAGACAAGTCACAGAATATTAGACTACATCTGTTGACTAGATGATGACAGTAGCACCAGCTGTAGAGCATGCACCCACTGGTACTGTTCAGTGCCTCCTGATGTTAGGCTGTTGCATCCCTTTCTCCTTCCCTCCACTTGATCTCTCTTTCCTCCTCTCGTTTTCTCTATTTTCAGACTTTTCAGTTTTTTCTTCTCATACTCTCAATATAGGTTAATAGATGGATGGTGTCCATGCACACATACCAAAATGCTATTTATAATGCTCTAGCACCAGTTTGTCTGTTGCTAGGATACCAGCCAGCTCAGAATTCTCAGACATGCAGTTTAGCTTTGTTTACAAAATTGAACATGTTCAGTGTGGTTTGTCTGACTCACACACACACTTTAGTAAAATGGAGTCTGTGTGTCCACACATTGACCACTCACACAAAGCTGACAGTAACATGGTGAGAGAGTCTAAAAGAGAGGAGAGAAAACGACAGCATATGTTTTTTCTCAGTCTGACAGTCTCTGGTTGCTACGGCAACTGCCCAGGCTTCTCAGCAGCATCCTCTCTGCAACAGAGGAAGGTGGCAGTGGGTAAACCAGAGGCTCCTCATGGGGAAGGAAGCTGCCGTGTCGCCCTCTACTGGCTCAGCGTGAGCTCAGCAAGGAGGACCACAGGAAGGAAGGAATCATGTTGTAAATCCCAAACTACAGGAAAGCACTCATTTCACATGAAGAAACAATCTTTCTCACTGAGGGTAAGTGCTTGTTGGCTTATAGTGTTTTCACCAGTGCTTTTGGAAAATCCCATATAGTGGGCTCTGTCATTAGACTAATCATTTTAATTTCATCCAATTTATTTATATCCAGATTCCAGTTAAATCTTTTAAAAACAGCTGTTTTGTTTCACCCTGCAGTTAGTTGGTCAGGAGGAATTGTTCTATATGTGTCAATGTGGAAATGAATGTCTTAAATCTCCTAAATAAACAAACGCAGCAGGGATGATAGTAATCAAGTTTTATTCATGCCTATAAATATATAGAATTTGTGTTGCAAATATACTGCGATGACATGACAACAAGTAACAAGGTGCAATAGCACAGGCTGACTCACATGATGCAAAGACATGCAAGACCTCCGGTAGAGTGCTTATGGACAGTATTAGTCCCAGTTTGTGACTTTTATGTGTTATCATTATATGGACCAAAGAGCTATGTGAAAAACCCAGCACTATTTCTAAAATCCTCAGAGATTCTTCTAACCATATGTGTAAAAAATACACGCACAATAAAAAAGATTTTGCACCCATTTCCCAAGCTTGCTCAGTTTCTATCACATGAACCAGGATCAGTTATAATGGCTTAATGATTTGTCATTACAAATAAAAAATTATGCGTTGATATTTTGATTGTCAGACCGAAGAGATATCTAATTTCTGGCTACCTTGATATGAAGTATGTCAAATACAATGCCTTTGGTACAGTTTCACTGAATATGATCGGTCCAGTGTACAGTGTCTTTGAAAACGTTCTGTCCAAACTCATCGCTGCATCATTTGACATTCAAAACCAGGTTGTGGTAATACATTGTGAGACATGAAAACATATTACATCTTTCATTTTACCATCACTACACAGATTAATGCCCCTGTGTCTGTAATTTCAATGTGACTTTAATATCCTTCAAATCTTTCTAATATTTGAAGTTTGTGTTTGTAACAAAAAAGACTATCCCTGTGGATATCAGTGCAGTCTGTGTGTTGCTTCAAGCCCGTTCATCCATGGGGGATATACATGCGAGCATTGCTGTAATAATTCCACTGGAACACTTACAAGACATTTCCAAATTCTACACAAAGTGGCTTGAAGGTATAACATCTGATCCAGTTCACGTGCTACTGAGAATATGAGCAAGTTTTTTTTTTACAATATTTAAGTTTGTTGGGGACAAATAGAGCAATAAATACAACATATATCAGTCATAGCCCTGTGATTTCAGATGAATAAATGGGACTAAAATATGTTACAATGTGCATGAAAAAAAAACACCCATCAAAATATTACTGGTATTATTTGGTAAACAATCCCCCCTTCGTTGGTCAGACAGACAGACTGGCTGACCGTAACACTGTAACCGATATACTAAAATACTGGACCATGCGCCATTCCAAATTTGTCTTTCAGCCACAGGATCCCACCGTCTGACCAAGAATAAACACACACACATCTAGGCGTCTCCCCTGCCCTATACTGTACTCTGTGTGCGTGTGTGTGTTGGGTATCATAGTTACAGATGCAGGGGATGTATGAGTGAGGAAGGAGGTTGATTCTCAGTCGCTGATGTAACCAGACTGGCAGAGTTGGACCACAATGAGCCCACGTGCGGCTCTCTTTGTGGAGCCGCCTGGTAATCCTGTGTCTTACTAATGGTAATTGAATCCAAGACAGAGTTATTAACTCTTTGTAGCTGCTGTCTGTGGGTCCACTGAGCAGCACAGACCCTGCTGAACTGTTACTGACCCTCAACAATCCTCACAACAGTCAGTTAAACTGCGAGGAAACACTGTTTCCTGCTTCACCAACAGCACAGGAAAGCAGAAACTTTATTTATTGCTGCCAAAAAAAACATTCTTTGTGTAGAGAAAGAGGTTGAGAATGATAGCGAGAATAAGACTTAGTTAAGATGTCGTATCGACAGTCTTTTTGAAATACCTTTCCCTCATGCATGATGTATTTGCTCCTTTAGCACTTTAGCTTTGCAGTGAAAGCAGGAAATGTTGTGTAGACAAGTCAGATGGCAGCTACAGTCTTGGTTTCTCTGTCAGAGTTACAGACAGTTGAGAAACTTGCAAACATCTCATTTCCGCACTAAAGTGTGTTTGAACATTATTGAAGAGGAGGAGACAGACGGATGGATGAGAAGTCACTGTTCGTATTTTTGCTCGCTCTCCTTTTTGTACGCACATCAAGGAGACGAGTCACACACACACTGATTGTCTCGAGTCAGCTGTGTCACTGTAGCATCATTAGCTTTTCTGTGTTCCCGTGTTGTTGAAGCATTTTAAATATTTATTAGGCCACTTCCACAGCAGCAGCAGCATCTTCTGAACCAGCAAACAAAGCCAATATATTTCTGTATGTGCCCTTGAATAACAATGAGGAGGAACAAAAAGGGGGAAAAAGCTATGTGATATAGGAGAGCTTTTCCCTTTCTTTTTAGTCTTTAATTTTATAGCACCTTAATGTACACAAGAGAGAAAGTGCAGTGAAATGTAAGGTTTGTTTCTTGGATCCTTGGTACATTGAAATACATTTTAAACTAATTAACAACAGAAAATAAAGCAGGTATTTACTATTTAATCATCGGAGCAGCCTATATACTGCTGATGATATCATTTATAATTGTTCCCCCAATTTAGTGATTTTAGTGTTTGAACTTCAGTTGAGGGATTAACCTATATGCTGCTCCTTTCATTGTTTTTTTTGTTTATCTGTTCTTTAAATGAAAACATAGGAGACAAGACTATGGCTAAAACAAACAATTATCTTCTTAATCAAGAAAATTTGTAAAAACTGTGAAAAAGGCCCACAACTATTTCCCAGATCTCAATTAACTTGCTTTGTCTGACCAACAGTCCAAAAGAGAAAAGCGGCAAATCCTGCCTTTTGATAAGCAGGAATACATGGCATTCTTTTCTTGATAAACGCCTTAAACAATAAATTAAGTCCATCTATTTACTTACAAGTAAGTAATAAGAATAAGAAGACACAATGAACAAAACAAATGTCATAGTGGAATCTGAGTGCAATAACAAGAGGGGTTATGTAAGAGTAAAAATGAGGTATTATGTTGATGCACACATGTTGGTGTATGTGAGTGAGTGTGTTTCAAACCAAAACACGAAATGAATAAGATTAAAAGAAACAAGACGCCTCCATCCATGCTAGTGGCTCTGTGACCCAGTGTTGCTTTGAGCTAAATGCTAATGTACAAATGCTAACTTGCTGACAATAACAACGCTAACATTCTGATGTTTAACAGGTATGATGTTTACCATGTTCACCATCTTAGTTTATAGTATTAACATGCTAACATATGCTAAATAGTGCTAAATAAACAAAGGTAATTTGGTCATAAACCTTTTGGGGGCGCTAAGTGAAATGTCGGGATCACCAAAGTTATTAATATTCATCCTGTGGGGAGGGGAATGTGCAAAATGAATCCAATATTATTAGAGACACTTCAGTGTAAAGTAGCATCGAGCCACATCATTAGCGTGGGTGAAAATATGAGAAAAGCTAAAAACACAACTTTTCCTAGCTCCTATAAATGACACATTTAAAGAGGCTGGGTTTTTCACCTGATAGCAAGAATATGAAGTTTGAAGTTCTTTGACAAAGTGGATTTTTACTATAACTAATGGACTGTACAGTAGATGAGGTGCCACTCAGCCTCCCATGTGCCGGCGCTGGTCCAGAGCCCTCAACATAGAAAACATTAGAAACATTAGTCATTTCACCGACACATTTTCACATCGTTTAAGAAGCTGCCACGCATTTGCTCTTTATAATTGACTTAGAGTGCATGAGTCAGGGCACAATAAGTTCAAATGCTTCGGTCAAATTATTTTAAGACATGACATCAGCTGTTTAGAAGAGAAAAGGAGACGGAGCACTTCACTGCCATGCAGAGCAGAGAGGACCTGCATCCACTGTGCTTTTCATTTAAAAGGTGTTTTTATCCTAATCTTTAAAAAATATCATTATACTTTTATAGAGCAGCCAGATTTAGATCATATCAAATTCCACAAAACACCAGAAAGTTGTCCTTCAGAGGACGACCTGCAGCTCTGCTCTGAACAAGTGAACAATAAAAATGCTTTACGACCATGATTTACACCAGCGCTGTGAAGACAGCTGCTGCTGCTCGGCATCCTTTCCTCCACTTCCTGTTACTTTTAGACGACAGAGGACTCAACAACGGTTCAATTCCTTTTTTCTTTTTAAGTGTAAATAGAATAAGTCACACTATTCTTAAATCACTAAACTAGAGTAGACTATACAGACCAGGATGAAACCTAATCTTCACTGAACTATACCTGACTAAACTAAATCAAAGTGGGCAAATGGATAAAGTAAGGAATATGTCTTTTTTATATTGTGATTAATATATCCTAACAAATCAATGTATTTTAAAGTACACACAAATGATACAAAAACCCAATACAATAGGGCAATGTTGCCTATAGCTATGGTAAAGTGACAGTTCACAAATTTATATCATGTCAAAGTATATATTGTCATATTATCCAACCGTAAAACTAAACAGAAATAGATTAGGCTGCAGTAGACTTTATATACAAATAAAACTAAATTAAATCCAAACAAATAAACATTAAAAGAAATTGAATTTCACAACTAAAACAAAAATCAATCTTAACACATCTCACTTAAAGTAAATGAAACCAAACTTAAGATCAACTAAAGTGTGCTTTTTTTAACTCAACAAACTGAAAATGAAATTAAAACTAAATTTCTGAAAAGTATATTTTAAAAAACTCTAACTAAACCTAACTTCCCACTTGACTTGACAGAAAGCACGTGAGAAGAGACTTTAAAGCAAAACGATGTGAACTGAGGCGAGCCGTGCTCAGTGTGCTGTGTGGAGATGAGACCAGACTGCATGTCAGAACTATTCACCATGGCAACCCGCAGATTATCTGATTAATTAATGAACCTTTGCCTGCATCACCAGCTACTGTTGTTAATCACTCACGCACAGCTAACACACACACACACACACACACACACACACAAATGGTCAGTTTGTGGCAGTGAAGTAGTGCCTGTGTCATCCTCAGGGTATCCGAATGGCCGACAGTTAGGTAGAAATCAATGACATGGGTGTCATAAAAGAAGTGTTTCTTTTCATAAAAAGGATTCAGAGCATATGCTGCAGCCCCAGGGCCTCGTCCCCACCCCTAAAAACCCCTGTTAGGATGAAAAGTCATGATTTAAACATTTAGCCTTTCAGCCTGCACAGATGCACCGCAAGTAGGCCAACAACCTTTTTAGTTTTATACACTTAAAAGAATAGCATGCATGTTATCAATATTCTTACATGGAAATACTAGATATTAGAAACACAGTAATGAAACGCCTCCTCAGTTCTCCTCTGTTAGGGTGTGTGTGTGTGTGTGTGTTAATAAAGCATAATTATATGCGTTTCATTTTCTCTTGCCTTTTGTCTCAGGGGATCTTTGATACTAACACACATTTCACTAGTTGGTCTCCCCACACACACACAGACAGCCTCACAAACACCAACAAAACATGTCAGGACAGAAACACTGCATGAGAATGTCAACACACACACACACACACACACACGTTCAACCTGCAGGTTCTTGTTCACAGTTTAATTAAGATCTGTGTGGGTGATTATGAAACTCCCCTAGGAGCCTAATAGTCATATTTACTCTGTGTGTGTGTGTGTGTGTGTGTGTGTGTGTGTGTGTGTAGGTGTGTTGACTATAAAGAAAGGAGCTGTGCCACATTTCGGGGGCGTGTTTTTATCCGCCTGTTGCATTGCATAATCAAACATTCATTCCTCCTTATGTTGCAAGTGCCAATATGTCTCGGCTGTAGTGTTGTAAATTTTAATTGTCTGCCTCGTAGTCTGTGTGTGTGTGTGTGTGTGTGTGTGTGTGTGTGTGTGTAGGTGTGTGTGTGTGTGTGTGTGAAAAGAAAACTCTTCGAAACATTCAGATATATTTCACAATAAGATTATTCACAAGATTATTCACGTGTGTGTTTGTGTGTGTGTGTGTGTGTGTGTGTGTGTATATATGTGTGTGTGTATGTGTGTGTGTGTGTGTGTGTGTGTGTGTGTGTGTGTGTGTGTGTGTGAA
>JAVQJD010079430.1:0-17741 GCA_036023655.1 Nannoperca australis
ACACAAGTCTGCTTCTTCTTCTTCATCACCACACAAGTCTGCTTCTTCTTCTTCATCACCACACAAGTCTGCTTCTTCTTCATCACCACCCAAGTCTGTTTCTTCTTCATCACAACACAAGTCTGCTTCTTCTTCATCTTCATCACCTCACAAGTCTGCTTCTTCTTCTTCATCATCACCACACAAGTCTGCTTCTTCTTCTTCATCATCACCACACAAGTCTGCTTCTTCTTCTTCATCACCACACAAGTCAGCTGCTTCTTCACCTAAAATAGGTTCCAGAAGATCAGGGGACGGTACTCCAACTAAACGTGTAGCTGGAACTGAGAGCCAGAGATCCCCAGGTGACTTGCTATCTTTTCATGAAACCACTCCTCCGAAAAGGCGTCCGGGACGTCCAAAGAAGCTGGGACCACAGCTGGAGCAAAAGGTGAAGAGGCCAATTGGTCGACCACGCAAGCAAAAAGCTGTGGATTCAGGAATGGGGGAAAACGTGGTAATTGGAAAATCTGTTTTACAATCTGACGTAGAGGAGAATGTAAACAAGAATCTCAAAATAACAGTGGTGTATGGTCGTTCAAGAAGAAACAAACGAATGGTGTGTGAGGGCTTTGACCAGCTGCAAACAGATTTCCATGATGCTTGGCAAGAAGTGGGCCTTAAAAGTGACTTGGGCAGTTCAATCCAAGACTTTAAGACCAGCTCCAGTAGCATCAAAACACCCTCACCAGAATTGTCAGGGGAATTTCATTTTGTCAGCCCTGTGAAAGAGTCTGCCCCTCAATCTAACAGTAACATCAAATGTCAGAAGCGGGATGATTCTGTACCTTCAAGGAAACCAGGTAGACCTGCAAAAGTTAAAATCTCTGGAATCTCAGTTACAGTAACCACAGTGTCACCTCGGCAACGTAAAATTCAGATAAACAAAGATACTCGGCCATCTCCTGAAATACTAATTCATAAGAAAGTACGTCTACCAGAATTCAAATCTGCCAAAGAGCCCTGGACAATCGGTCGTCAGTCAACAAGCAAAAATAGTCAAACACAGGAAGGGATAGAAACAAAGGATGAAAGTCAAGACAAACTGCCAAATCAGTGTGTAGCGGTGCGTCACTCAATGAGAGTGAGAAAGCCCTCAATCCACTTTCTGCATGCTGTTGCCACCTCCACCTCTAGATCCTATAGCCACAGTAATGCTCTGCTACGGCGCTCTAAACAACTTCTGCTAAACAAAGCCAGCAATGAAAGGAGACAGGGGGATCAACAGAATAATATTGGAACTTCAGGAGAAAAAAGAAAGCTCTATGGAAAAGAGAGGAAGAACATCTCTCAGTACCTGAGCAGAGTGGCAGGGGTGTCTGTAGACTCAATCTTTACCCCAAAAGAGACTCTAAGGTGGTGGGCAGCATCAGCTGAGGAAAAGACTATGAACCAGGAGCTTGCCAGGCGAATACGACTCATCTCTGACACCTGGGTCTCAGACACTGTGGAGAACCAAGAAAAAGAGATTGCCTTTAATTCTAAACTAGGCACAAAAGGAAACAATTCATTTACCGGGAAGTCAAAACAACATTCCTCTGTTGTTCGAACACTGTTCGACTGTCCTCCCAACAAACCAGGGTCCTGTAGCAGGCAGCAGCTCTGTTCCTGGTTTATGCAGACCACAGAGACACAGTCTCTGGCTATTGTCAAGAAGGCAAGCTCCCGTAATCCTTACGAACTTATGCATTTTCCTCGTTCTGCCAATAAAAAAAGCATTTGCCACAGTCCTCAGGCAGAGCGACTACGCAAACACATCAAGAAATTTGCCCAAACTGTGCCAAAAAGTCCTCTGCAACACCAACAGGCTCAAAGAAGGTTGAGGAAGAGGAATGTGGCACCTCTATCAGCACATACTATTGGGAGACAATTTTTCACTCCTAGGTTAGCAGCAGGCAGGCTCAATCCAGTCCACTGCAGAAGCAAATACCAGGCCACTCGATTTAGAGCAAGGACAAGGTTCCTAACCTCGAAAGAAAGAGAGAGCTGGCGAAATAAGAAAATCATAAAAGTAGCTACAAGTTACTCACATGGACACATAGTGAGTGGACTACAACCAACACGTAAAGCATTATACAGATCAGCAAAAGATCAGTTATCTGACTGTCTGGGGAACAGTTCTGCCACCCGTTCTGTTGACCAAACTCGGGAGCCTGTGGATGAACCCAAAGAGCAGAACTTCTGCTCTAAAGCCTGGAGTCCTGAGACACTGAAGGAATGCCGGGTGTTTCTGAGGAAGATCAACTCTCCAGACAGTGAATCAATTGAGGAAGAGTGGGACTCCTGTACTGTGACACTGGATGATGGGTCACCTTCTGCATATCTCTTTGCAGGAAGGGAGAGAGAACTTGTAGGAGTTGTTAAAGCTGTGAAAACGGAAAGAAAAAGGAGCATGAATATGACTGCCTCAAGAGAGCCAGCAGGTTCTGCACCTAAATCAGTCCAGGAGCAGGATGAGATGCCAGTGGGGAGGCAGAAACGCAAATACAAAAGTCCCGGGGTTGTGTCTACTGAACCACCACAACCACCACCAGCGAAAATGTTGAGACAATCGCGAATGAGGGGCCTGACTGGACCGAGATGGTGTGACTTTGTGTTTGGTAACTACCTTGTTTCTTTTCTTGAATATCACAAAAAACATTTATTAAGCCCTAGTTTTAAAATCACAAAAAAATCATTGTGTCCCTTTTTTCTTTTCTGACAGAAAACTGAACGAAGCATGAGGCCTCCTCCTACCTGGGACAGGGACTGTGGTTTAACGTGGTGCCTTTGGACATTGAGCTGACCACATGGACTGACCATCCCACTATGGTTCAGTCTTACACTCAGCAATTATGTAGCAGTCTAACTTAACAAAAGCTTGATGTTGCACTATTTTTATCCATGGATATGTATGTACAGAATGTTTGATTTTTTTTATTGTCAACTTGCCTTTTCTGAACGTCTATAGTAGATCAAATCATTACGTCAAACAGAGTTTTAATAGCATAAGTGCTTATACAATGAGCCTTGTCAAAGTGGCTGTATTGTGAGGAAAGACACAGCTTAACTGCTTAAGACAGTGCCATCTCTCCGGGAACATACCTCATTATCAAGGTCAACACTTCTTTCATACAATGCCCCTTTTCTGTAAATCTTAACCCAAAACTTGTAAAAAGTAATAATTTAAGTCATTGTCTCCACCATATCAACCCCTTTTTAAAAGTTTATAGTCACTTTTTGGCACTGTTAAAATTCCAAATTGCAAATTTAATAATTTGTTTTGTATTTTAGATTTGATAAAAGCATATTGAAATTGAATGACATTTTCTTGATCCGAGCTTTGTTTGCAATATTGTTCTTTGATGCGTCAGCCAGTCGCCAAAAACGTTGTTCGAATGAAAGATTCTTTTGCATTAACCAAGCGCCATCTTTTCCTGAAAAACTTTCTTTGTATGCCCCCCCCCCAATTGTGTGAACTACAGTAATTGACCATCAGCCTGTACTAAAACCAAATCTTTTGTCATTTCTTTAGGAGTGCTTTTTAAACAATATTTGCAAGCCTTAGCAGCTGCAATTAGCAAACACATGTTCTTCAGCCCCAACACCCCAAGAACTGTGGATTTACATGTGAAGTGATGAAGAAAATGGCACTATGCATTTGTAGAACATAGATTCTGATTTGTTTTTGTTGTTTTTTTGGATCTTGTTTTGATTCAGTTATCTATGATTGTCTTCTTGTTTTTACCCAAAGCATATACTGTCTGTTGGTGTCAGATCTACTTCTTGCACTATTCCATGAGATTATTAATCCCACTACACATTTTCCTCACCCATGTTTTGCACATCCCGTGTCCCACTACCAAACCCTACTGTAAAACTAGAGAATATATTTGGTGCAATACAAACCCAGATGATTTATCAGTATGTAGTAATAATTTTATTTTGCTGGCAGACGAATGGATGTACGCAAGAACCAATGGGATGTTACTTCAGTTTTCCATAGCCATGTAATTTAATCTTAAAGGATATTGCTATACAAACTTTTTTCCCACCTGCTTGATTCTCAATTAAGCAGAAAAATAAAAGATCCACATTTGTTATAGCATTAATTTTTTTTAATTTATCATAAATGTACTAGCATTATGTACTGTTTAAATGCAGGTGGGAAATGTGTTGCTGTTAATGTTTCCTTAGAGTTTCTGTTTTGCTGATAGTTGCAGAAAGAGAAGGCTACCTCCACTGGGGCTCAGCTAGGCCTACTGCTCTTTTGCTTCAACCATGTGATGGACAAGGCCAGACAGATGATCAGTAAACACTAATCTTGGATCAATATTATGTTTTCCTGCCCATTAAAGATCCAAGATGTCTGGCTGTAGGTCAAAACGTAAACCTGTAGTGTATATTGTGTGTCTGACTACCCTTTTATGTATGTCACTATGGTTGCCATTTTAACACAATGGAGGTGGGGTGGCTCAGTCTTGTGATCATCAGCCCTCTGTTGAAGAACCTGGTGCTAAACATCTGTTGTATATTTTCTTCATGTGTTTTTATACTGTCCTTTTCAGATGCAACAAAGAGGTGTCTGTTATTGGAACAATAAAGTCTTTTGAAAGAACCAGCGTGATATGATTTATAGTAGACAGTGAAATGTAAAAACATAACATTTCCACTGTATAGTATTTTGCAACATCCTGCTATACACAGGGTTCGTAAAGCTTTTTAAGAGTAAAGTTCAAGCACTTTGATGGTACCTAAATTTAAAGAATGTCCTTTATCACATACTAACTAAATTGTTATTATAAATGCCAGGAGACAAACATGAAGACGGACTCGTTTCATTTAAAATAAAAGAATTTTGGTTGTGTAGATGAAACACCAGATTACTCAAATTCAAGCAATTTCCAAACGTTGAAGACTGTATGAACCCTGTAAACTCCTGTATTGAAAGATGAAGATGACATTCAGGATTATCTGATAGCTTTTTTTCCTTCTCTGGTATAAAGCTACTAAAACTGCCTGGTTCCCAACCTGAGGTTGACCAAGATTCAAATGCCATTATTCTTTAATGCATTAGAAACTAACTACTTTGCTAACATTGTTTTTTTCTTTACTTATAAAAAAAACTTCACCTTTTGTCCATATTAAGCCAAAGAAGTTTGGGACCACTGGTTTTGTGATAATAAAAAGAGGACACGCTTTGACATTTATTTCACTTTAATGATTAAAATGACAAACTGACTTAAAACTGGGAAACATACAGAAATAAAATAAAATATGACTACATATAACAAAGTGACCTTGTAATGGTCAGATGTCCTAGGTTCAGTTACATTTACTGGTCAATTTTACTATAAAAAAGGAAGATATTCCTACATTACAAATGTATTTGTGAATTATATTAGACTGGAGGTCTTGAACACTAGTGAAAAAAGCCAATTTCAATGACATTTAAATTTGTATATAACTTCTACGAAACATTGGCCTCCTGGTTGATGAGGGTGTTGAGGTCCAGCTTTGTCTTCTCTAGAGCTGCAGTCTTGGCCCTCCGCGAAGGACGCACCACAGCAACTGACTCTGGCACGTTTTCTCCATCACTAGACAAATATATGACAATGTGAAAACATACTGATGGTATCAAATCATGTACATAGGTATACGTATCTAAAGGGAAGCCATCATGTATCTGTATGAGCTGACAAAAACACTCACCTCTCCTCTGACGACTCGGCCCTCCTGCTCGGCTTTCTGCCACCTTTGGCTGCGCAGGCTTTCCTCTGACCTGAGCACACAAACACTCGGGTTACTTCACAGTGCTGAGTCAGCTCCTTGACTCAGGTAGATGAGGAGAGCTCTAAAAATACAGCGCCGCCATGAACAAGTGCAGTTTTAGACGAGCACGCAGAACCTGCATTACCTCTTTTGGCTCTCTTGGCAGATTTAGATGGATCGTCTGTTGCAGCCTCTGTGGAAACATGGCAGACAGAAAGTTCATAGTTTTGCACGTCCTCTCTCTGCTCGCTGCTTCTTGTTTTGACAGACACCAAATATGGCGGAGTGAGGTATTTATAATCCTCTTAGCAACATTCGGGTAATAAGACCTAAGCCTTTTACAAGGAAGAGTAGTCACAAACGTGTAGAGTGTAAAGCTAGTTAGTCGCAGAGACGGTAACATTTGCTTCGGGATGTTCAGCCTGATGTCCGGTGGCCTTTTATACAGACTGTCGCTGTGTGTGCATGTGTACCGTCTGCGTTGACATCCAACGGTTGCAGTGCGCTGGCGCTGAGGATCTCAGCCTGTTCTTTTGAGTCTACCAGCTGATTAATCATCTTTTCCAGAGCACGGAGACAGACACGGTCCTTCACCACCTGAAGAAAAGAAGGATGGAAACAGGAGAAATGAAACATTAGGCCTTTCAAGAGGCAGATATGTAGATACACCAAACAGTACGAATGGCTGCACGTTCTCAGCCACACTAGTGACGCGGCTCTTGGGACGGCAATGAACTGACTCTGGTGATCTCCTTACATTTCCTCTAACAGTGCCATGATCAGATCAAACATTTGTATTTGTGCAATACTTTGCTTACTGAACAAATACAAATTACATTCCCATCATACTCAGCTGTCCTGGTTGGGTTCTAATTAAATAAACGCTAACACAAAGGGTTAACATGAAACATGCTTAACGTCGGCATGTTAGCGTCGACATTGTGAGCATGCTGATGTCAGCCTTTTGCTTGTCACGGGGCTGCTAGCATGGCTGTGGACTGTGGCGTCTTGTTCGTATGTACCTGTACAAGCTGCTGCAGCAGCGTCTGCAGGTCTTTCCTGACCGTCTCATCTCGGCTGAGCTCCAGGTTGCTTAGAGTCTTGGCATAGAGTCGCACCTCGGGGGCTGTGGGGTCCTTCAGCATCTCCCCACACATTCGCACTGCCAAGTAGTCATGGACGCACAACTCCTAAAAACATACAAGCATCCAATTTGTTTGCAAGCTCTAAGGTAAACTGAATCATTCGGAGAACATTTCTAAATTAATATGCATTTGTGGGAAGAAAGCAATGTGATGAAAAGCTCAGAGTGCTGATAAAACACACACACAAAGAATTACTCCGTGGAGACCAAGACTGATCAGGTTTTGAGAGTTCTTTCTCACCTCTGTGTTACTTGAGGGCTTAATAAGCGCACTTGGACGGGTCAGCTCCACAATTAGCTCGACCACGTTGTTAATGTCCACCTCAGCTAGTGGAGAGGTGGCTGGGGCATTCATCAGGGTCCGAACAGTCGGCAGGAAACTCTCCTCCACGACCTCCTGGTGAACCCTAATACACACAAAGATTAGTTCATATTCCAGAATCATGTGAATAGGGGGGGGAAACACAGTTGCAATAATTTAAATGAACCACATAGCTCTCGTCTGCTGACCTGCTCTCACGGGCGTAGAGCTGGAAGAAGACGCCGAGGCAGTGCCTTAGTCGGGTGTCGTCCTCTGTGACAGGATTGTACCACAGCAGCACCAGACGGGAGAGCATCTTGGCACTGGAGATCCTGCCGGTGTACATTAGTTTAGCCAGACCCTCCGCTGTCTCAGTGCGCAGGTCTGACACCTGGAAAATGTTGAACACATGGACAAGTTAATAGTTTTACATCTAACACACCCCAGGGCGGGTTACTGAAGGTTACATCAGCTGTCTGAGGTGTTGACAGACATCTTCAACGTCTCTCTCTCACAGTCAGCCGTGACACTTGAACTGACTCAGAATCTAATTTCATACAATCGCATGTGAAAGTGTGGCCTGCATGACAATAAAGAATCCTTGAATCTAAGAAAACGACATCTGTACTTCTGTTTCTGAAGCAAACATTTCCCCCTGAGCTCACCTCACTGTCCAGGAACTCGGAAAGCATCACGAGTATACTCTGTGCAGTGTCCTCTGGTGCATGTCCCTTCTCCTCGGCCACCGGTGCGTCCTCCTCCTGTCTGTCCGGTGACTGGGAAGGCAGAGCCGTCTGAGCGGCAGCTGCTTCAGAGAGCAGCTGGAAGCCGAACAGCAGCAGCAGGTCGATGACGGCCCGCAGAGCACTGATGCGGATCTTCACCTCGTCCAGCTGGGCAATCTGAAAACATACATACGCACAACAACACTTTTAGAGATTCGTGTGTTCTTCTGGACCAAAATTATTAAATATCCCCCCCCACGTAGCTACAGTTAAACAGAAGAATCTTTTTCTAGAAAGACGTGTTGCTGGTGAGTTTATTATATATAAGTTTCAAAATTGTCAAGTCTCAGCAGCAGAAATCTCCAAACCGCAGCAAACGAAATGTTTCTAAATGTATTTGAATTTCAGATACATTCCAACATTACCTGTAGCAGCAGGACCATGTGGGTTTTGGCCAGCTCGTTGCTGTGCAGGGTGCACGTTCC
This sequence comes from Nannoperca australis, assembly GCA_036023655.1. Classification (NCBI taxonomy): domain Eukaryota; kingdom Metazoa; phylum Chordata; class Actinopteri; order Centrarchiformes; family Percichthyidae; genus Nannoperca; species Nannoperca australis. Next base: position 8,446 of record JAVQJD010079430.1, read on the forward strand.
CAGACACACCACGGCCATATTACGGACGGCAGGGTGAGCATGTGCTATACAGGGCAGGATCTGACAGATGGACAAAAATAGAACTTTGATGCACTCCAGACCTCCACAAATGTTTATGTTTTTATATATATTCTACACTTTACACTAGAAACAGCTGGGGCCTGAGAGACAAAGTGGTACTAAGTTAAAAATGCAAGTGAAACACTGGAAAATAATTTTACACATGTTGGGGTAAAAGTGTGCAGCTGATTATGTCACAACTTGCATTTGTTCGTGTCTTATATACAAATAATTATCTATATGGTTTGGTGTATATTAAGAACGCAGATCTCATCTATTCTTTGTTTAAGTGAGGGTTGAAAGACAAACTGCCACTGTAAATTTGAACGGTTAAATGCATCATATTTCAAGATTTAGGTTGTGTGATGGAAATATATGCTGCCCAATCAGAGGGGAGAACATACACATATTTATATTTAAATAAAAGAGATGCAGATATACACACTGCCTTCACTGGCACTAAAGGAACCCCAAACCTATGGCAGATATCTTAGTTTTGCTACTGATATCTACAAGATCCAGTTGGAGCTTGTGATCTGTACATCTACAGTAACATTAGTGGAATATATGATGATGTGTGCATGTGGGTTTTTACCAGTGAGGACATTAAGGCGCTAATGGTTGGACCAATTCGTGTCTTGATGCTCATCTGCTTCAGCAGTTCTGCACACATCGTTAGACACCTCAGAAGAGTCTCCGGGTCATTCTGAAAAAACAGAAAACAAAAAAAACACTCGGACCTTTCCTTGGCTGGAGGAAAATCTAATTATACACAGTCAATTATCTTGAATGGCGTGTGAAGACACAGAGGTGGTGCTTCCTGTGTGGTCGTGTACCTTCTCAGTGCGGACCTCCTTGTCGGCCGGCTGGCTGCTCTCTGCGATGTCCTGGATGATGCAGTTCCTGCGGTTCTCCAGCTCTGTGATGGAGTCCTTCAGCTCTGCGGCACGGCTGAAGTCCTGGGCGTTGATACAGTCCTCCAGGGTTTGTTTAGCCTCCAAGATACACACCTTCACCTCTGCTAGCTGGAGGGGAGGGGGGAGGAAAAGGAAGAGGGGAGAGTCGTTCCTTAGGTGAAACCTTCTCCAGAGGATCCTTGACTGTCGCGATGGGCGACTGCACCAACATCAACAGGAAAAAAAACAACAGCTGCGGCTCTGGGACCGGCCTCACCTCTCTAGAGGGGGCCCAAAGTTGTGAGCAAGTCTTCACTGCCTATTTGTGTTTCGAGGTAACCGCTGACTTTACTGAGGTTAAAATCAAGGCAGAAAATGGCAAGAAGCTGATACATCAAATCAGGCAAAGGCCAGATTGGCATACAGGATATGCACTTTACACCCCACTTGTTAAAAAATGCTTTGCCTCCAAACACAAACCATCTTCCAGCTAGAGGTACATATGGATGGATAGACAGAGGGAACGTGAACAGAGCTCAGAAGAACAAAAAGACTTACGGTCGGTTATCTCAATTTTAGAATATGTAAATCTTAATAATATAAAGAAAACTTGAATATCGTTTTGTAGCAATCAGTCTCTCCGTAGCCGTGTAATAATTTCAAATTTACCACCAAATAAAAACTAGTAACATGCCATTATGTGGGGGTTTTCATCCACAATAAAGAGCAGGGCAATTGGAAGGGATTACTGGATCTAACTGCTTCTGGGTGCTTTCAGCTGGCAGAGAATGTTTCCCCACCTGGACCTGCTGCCGACGGCTCTCGTTCTCATTCACAGGCTGACTGGCCTCCATGATGGGCTCCCTCACATCCGAGATGATTTCTGCCACCTGCGCAACACAAAGCCAGCTCATTTAGACATCAATCTCTATGGTAATGATACCGCCACTGAATGGAAAATCGGTTAGATTTTGTGACAGCTCAAAACAAAGGAGCTTTAGTAGCACAGCACCGTGTCATTAATGCATCCGTTGACACTATCATTTTGTGTCCACCGGGAAACGTCGGTGTATAATTTCAGCTTTTCAATGTTCATTTCTGCCTAATTGGTCTGCCAACTGAATTTATGACGGACACTGACACATGCGTGATATGCGTGTAAAAGAAGCCCAGTCTGGATTAAATGACACGCTGAATTCACAGCAGAGAAAGAGTTCAGATTTAAGCGTAAAAGGTAACGTACAGCCTGAACGCGTCTGTGGTCGTCAGGAATGAGGGTGAGAAGTTTCTCGGTGAGGAGGGAGACCAGGGAGGAGGGAGTCTGTGGAAGAGCCAACATCTCCTGCAGGACCGCCAACACGCGCTTCCTACAAAACACACAATACGCCTGAATTAAAAGAGAGAGGGAAAAAACACAGCAAGCTGCTGATAATATTATAAACAAACTGGACACAATTAAGGAGTTTGCCAAGAAAAACGAAATAGGGCTGGACAATAAACTTGTCAAACTACTGACAGATCTCTACTAACTGAACTAAAAGACTGAATGAACACATGAAGCCAATTACAATACATTGTCTGAATCCCATGTATTTAAACAGAAAATAGCTGCAACAGTCAACAACATCTAACCAGATATTTTACCATCCAAGTCCGTTACTTTAACCAGTCTTGATCTGAAACGGACAGAACATTTATCTGAATCTATTTTGATAATAAATTAATAATTTCTGTCTTTTTTCGAGAGAAAAAATGCAAATATTCTCTGACTCCAGTTTCCACAATGTGAGGATTTGCTGCTTTTCTTTCTCAGGAATAACAATAAATTGAACATGTTCGGCATTTGGACGAGCAAAATGAAAAGACGTCACGTTGGGCCGTGGGAATTTATAATGGTCCTACCTGCCGCCCTCCTCGTTGGTGTCCAGACATCCGATGAGATGGATGAGCTGTTGGGAAATGAACTCCTTGGTCATGACCAGCTCCAGCTGGCTGAAGTCAGCCCTCTGCTCCTCTGACAGCAGAGGCACTGCCTTCAGGTACCTACAACAGTCAAGATCCAGACATAACAACGGCTCGAAGAACAGCCGGGTCAGATAAGATTATTAGCAGTTAGCATCAACATTTAGTAACTGTAGCATAAGGTTTGGTGAATGCTAACTTGGTGTTGTAGCCATCAAAAGCAAAACTACATCTATAAGAATACGACATTAATGGCACGCTGATACAACAAACTCAAAAGGTAATCCTGTGTAATAACAGCAGTACTTTATCACAGCTGGACTTGATCATGGGACATGGACCAGGAATTGTTTTACTTGTCCTGCAGGGACACTGTTTTTCATAGAAAATGCCACACCTTAATATAAACTAGCTGGGTTACAGCAAGAAAAGTGTGAACCTATCCCTTTAACCACAAGAATTCTGCAGAGCGTGTTGCTACTGAACAACTGTCCAGAACCGACTCTGCAATGTGGTCAAAACACACAGCTGACAGTAAGAAAACTAGAAATGTAATCCAGTGAACTGTCTCTTCTCTCACCCATAGAGGTAGTCGGCATAAGTGGCAGCATCTGGTAACACTTGCTCCAGAATTTCATCACCATCGTCTCCTTTAGCCTTGATGAATTCACACAGAGCTCTCCAGTAAAGCACATTCTCGCACGTCACACTGTCCACTGGGATCAGCTTCCTGTTGGAAGACACACAACATCTCAGATGTGTCGCTAAGAACATCACAGGTGAGAGCCAGAGAGCCAGAGCTTGAGGTACCTGTTGTCGAGCTGCGCTCTGTTCTGCAGCAGTTCTTCGGTGGGTGTGACTTTGAAGACGGCTTTCAGTGTGTCCAGAGCCGTTTGGGCACAGTTCTCTACGTCCAGCCTGTGGAGCAGCTCAATGACGTTACCATCCAGCCGCAGCAGCCAGGCCGGCAGCAGACGAGTCCAAACGACCTCCCTCACCGCTTCTGCAACACGCACGCAGCCAGACCAACATATTAGGGGGGCACAATGGACTTTAGAGCGGAAACAATCAGCAATCCTTTTTTTTTTTTTACAGATTCATTTTTCAAACAAAAATGCTATTTTAAAAAATTAACTGGTTTCAGCTGCTCCAATTTGAGAATTTGCCAATTTCTGTTTCATATCATTGTAAATATCTTTGACCTTTGGACTGCTGGTCGGACTAAACAAGGCATCTAAAAGACGACACCTTGGGACTTATTTGACTTCTTTTTTTTTCATTTCATACAATGAATTTAAAAAAAAGATTCGTTGATTATAAAAATTGTTTTTTGCAGTTTTAAGATTCATATCAGTTACTGCAAGCGCAAGTCTTTGATTTTTTAAAAATCTGTGTAAATGTAAAGACACACACACACACACACACAGAAATCAGTATCACCTGAGGAGTCATGGAGGCCCTGCTGCAGTATAGTAACTCTCTGTGCGATGCTCAAAGCTTTAATGTGAACCTTGTCAGCCAGAACCTTAAACAGAAACCAAAGATAGAAAGTTCTTTTGGAGTACGCGCAAACCTCAAGTCACAGCGTTTAACAAGAAGGAGTGTTCAGTCAGATCAAGAAAACAACTTTTACGTTATTATGTTGTTATCTGCACATATATTTATACCAAACCATTTGACTGCATTTGTTGCTACCTGGTAGGCTAGCTTGCGGACGTTTTCTTTGATGTCCCGGGTGCGTTTGAGTACTTTGGGGAGGGTGCAAGGGGACATTGCAATGCAGGAAAGAACGGCTCGTCGCACCTCAGCGTTAGTATCATTTTCCAGAATCAACATGTACGCTGAACAGTGGTAAGAAATGGAGCATTAGACAGTTAGAGGGCTAATGAGAAAGATGCAAAAACATACATATCAAATCACAGAAATACAACGTCATGGAGTAGGAACACAATGCTGGTCAAGTGTCTTAGATATTTGGATTCACACACACAAGTTTAATCAATGAGGTCTCAAATGTACTTATCATAGAGTTGTATTTTAAAGAAATGTACTGGGAGCAGCATATTTTACAGTTTAATCATGAAGATAAACATTATTCTATAAAAAACTAACCGTTTATAGTTGGACAGTCAGGATCCTTTGGCTGTTGTAGGCGCGTCATGGCCAAAGCCGCCTGAATCCTCACATTGGGGAACTTGTCAGTGACACGGACCAGCATGGCTTGGTGGATGTGATCAAAGAGGTCGTCGTCTATCTGGGCATTCTCTGCCATACTGCCCAGCAACTTGTTGATCAGCTGGCACACACGAAAACGCACCGCGTGGCTACTGGCTTTGTGAGACTGCAGAAGAAAAGAAAGGCAGTCCAAAAGAGGAGAAGAAGTGGAAAACAAGCGATAGAGAGGTGCAGGATTGGGAAGAGACAAGGAGACAATACAAGGAAAGAGGATGAACGGGACAGACAAAAAAAAGGGGGTTGTATACCACAGGAGAGTGTGGGAGTGACAGATGGAGCCCAACAGGAGGAGAAAAGAGACAGATGGGACAGGACAACATCAGATTAGGAGGCAGCAGAGACATCAATCACATCAGAGCCTCTACGTACAGCAAAGGCTCACCACAAAATGAGAGGTTTTTGTATCGGGGTTAAAAGATGTCTTAAAAAACGTTTGCTGCAAATGACAAACATTGATGTCACAAAGTTGACCTCTTGTAATCATTCAGCACACAAAGAACAAACGGTGTCAGTCTAACTTTGTGTGCAAACATGTAATAATTTCTTTACCTCCAACAGGAAGTTGAAGATGAAACTCAAAAATGGATGATCATCCTCTTCTTCTTCTTCTTCTTCTTCCTGCTGCTCCTCATTCTCCTGCTCCTCCTCCTCAGTTTTAGGTGGAGACTGGAAGCTTGTGGCGAACCTCGCGACAAACTCGATGACATTTTCAACTGTAGCTTCACGCTTGTAAACAATCATGGCGTACTTCAGATAGTGGACAAACTCCTCGTGGAACAGCGTCTTGTCCTCAAGCTGGTGGAGGAGAGGGATGAAGTCATCAATAACAGGCAAATCAGGGTAAACAATGGCTTAATATTTAAAGTTATACACAATGGGAATGTGTACATCTGTGAAACCAAGTCATAGGTTTCTGCAATATTCATTAACAATAGACTAGATACCCATCTCAGGTCAACAAAACTCATCAGATCAGATTACCTTGTGTTTCTTATATACCATGTCTTAAAGGAAAGCACTCTGAACTGCCCTTTTGTTGAAAGATGCTCTACAAATAAACTATTATTAGATTCAGTGATTTTAGCATGATAAAGATTTGCCCTACATCCACTGCCGGAACCAATTTAAAGGAATGTGAAGCCAAAATAAACAACCACGCCTACAAAAGACTTGTTAGCCTAACCCTTAATAAATAAATAAAAAGCACAGACATTTAAACTATGAGTATGTGTGGTATGTCTAATGGCACAACATAGTATACAGAGTATAGAGAGTATACAACAGCTTGTTATATCACCACACAGAACGTACCTTGTTGTAGCGGCTCTTCAGGCTTGCCACCAGCTTTGCCTTGTTATTGTGGCCCTTCTGAGCGCGCTGAAACGCCTCTTTAATGTCCATTTCATTGTCCGCAGTCATCTTTCCTTCACAGAAAACCAAATTAAAAGGCAGAAGCTTTACTCGCAGTAACGTTTTTACTAAATGCTAGCATCCTGTTCGTCTCTAGTGGCTCATTAGCTGGCCAAAGCCCCACCTCGATCCAACTCCCACTGAAAGAAGAGCAGGAAAACAACGCAACCTGGCTAAATCGTATGGGATAAATTTCCCAAGAGACACGTTACATCATTATGTATCAGAATATTAAATCAGGCATTATATTATACGGAAGAATCACATTTATATAAAGTTTTAGAAATGTACCTTTTCTTCGCTGTTCTTCTCGCAACACTGCCGCCTGTTTTCAAATTCAACTGCAGTGTCGCGAGAACTGGGATGCGTAGTCTTGATTTTTACGTAATGACGTAGGAACGCCTGATTGAATTTTTCGTGCCCTAAGTTTAGCCTGGCAGGCGGGTCCATTGGTTAGGCTCATGCAGTCAGGCTCAATAATGTACATAACGATTAATTGATTAATCAGTAAGTCGACCAACACAAAATTTGTCTGCAACTATTTTGATGATTGATAACATGGCAAACATTTACTAATAACATCTTCTCAGTTGGCTGCCTTTCTCTGTTTTCATTGTAAACTGGACAACTTCTGAGTTTTGGGCCCTTGGTTACATTAAAACTGAAAACATTAATTAGCACTTTTCGCTACTTTTGGATATTTTACAGATCAAATGATTATGCAATTAAATTAGATCATAATTGACAAATTAATTGCTAATAAAAATAATAATTAGTTTCAGGTCTAATCTAATCAAATTAAATACATTCTTAAGCTTTTTGATTCTGGCATGCTTTAATACCTCTAATATATATTTGAAATATTTTTTTGAAATAACGGTTTGCTTGCTCCATCTTAGGGGTTAGCATTGCCTATGAGGAGGAATTCAGGGTAAAATGTGTGTAGATTTTAGTTAACAACACTCACAATGCTCACTCATGGTTTGTCATTAAAATAATTCCGAATGATGAAATAAAGAAATGTATCAGCTAATATTTCCTATCCCACATTTGAGACACATATGCTACTAGTGTGCAACCCTTCTGTTTGGGTTGTGATGTCCAAGGGTGCAGCTGCCAGGCAGCTGTGGAGGGGTCACAGCAGACATCTCACCCGTGGGAAGGACAAGATCAAGAGTCTCCACAGGCGGACAGGGCAACAGCCATCTATCTCTGGAAATCAATTTAATATAGAGAGGCTTCTGCTTTAGACTTGCGTGCATGTGGACATATGATTATCTGAGAGGTGTATTATCATATTAGATATTTATGCCGGTGGATGCAGGGGCTAAAAGTATCTCCATTAAACCATACACCTGCTTTGTCATGAGCTAAAACAATGTGAAAAATGATGATCTTAAGGCATCCAAATGCTTTCCTGAGAGATACACCCCCTGTGTAAAACTGCTTAAACGTTCAGTTATCAAACCATCACTTCTCATTAACTTGCACTCATTTACAACGCACAGTTCAACAGGTATAGACTGAATTGCTCCAAAACTGACTTAACTATCAAACTATCCATTTAGACCTTCACATCTGTTACAATATATATCTTGCTGGGACCAAGGCTGGATTACAAACTGAGCAGAGCCCCAGGTTCACTACGTACCAACTGATTTGTGATCATTTGATTAATTACACATTTGTTTGGGCATATGTCCCATTAAAGAACACGCACTGAGGCTGACCGTGCATTGTTTTATACTTCTGTAGCCTCAATAGGCTTCAAATAAACTAGGTCGAAAGATGATCAATGTGTCCTTATTGAGGGGCTATGTGTCGCGGTCCTTTAAGGTAGCTTTAATTAAACCTCTTCTTCAAAAGCCCACTCTTGATCCAGGGGTTCTATCAAATTATCGACCTATATCTAACCCTCCTATTCTCTCCAAGATCCTTGATCCAGTTGTGTATCTTTCTAAACAACAATGATCTGTTTGAAGACTTTCAGTCAGGATTCAGACTGCATCATAGCACAGAGACAGCACTGGTGAAAGTTACAAATGACCTTCTAATTGCATCAGACAAAGGACTTTTCTCTGTACTTGTCCTATTAGATCTTAGTGCCGCATTCAATACCATTGACCATCACATTCTATTAATTAAATGTTCTAGTCTCTATTACAGAGACTAGAACATTTAATTGGCATTAAAGGCACCGCACTAAGCTGGTTTAAATCCTATTTATCAGATCGATCCTCCAGCGACACTGTAAAGAATCTTGGAGTTATTTTTGATCAGGATATGTCCTTTAACTCTCACATAAAACAAACTTCGAGGACTGCCTTCTTTCACCTACGTAACATTGCAAAAATCAGGCACATCCTGTCTCAAGCAGATGCAGAAAAACTAGTCCATGCATTTGTTACGTCTAGGCTGGATTATTGCAACTTATCAGGCTGCACCAATAAGTCCCTTAAGACTCTCCAGCTGATCCAGTACGCTGCAGCACGTTTACTGACAAGAACCAGGAAAAGGGATCATATTTCTCCAATATTAGCTTCTCTACACTGGCTCCCTGTAAAATGCAGAATAGAATTTAAAATCCTTCTCCTCACATTCAAAGCACTCAATTGTCAGGCACCATCATATCTCAAAGAGCTCATAGTACCTTATCACCCTACTAGAGCACTGCGCTCTCAGAATGCAGGGTTCCTTGTGGTTCCTAGAGTCTCTAAAAGTAGAATGGGAGCC
>JAVQJD010079469.1:0-25400 GCA_036023655.1 Nannoperca australis
GTTTCTGGTGTCCTTTGACAGCTCTTTGGTCTTGGCCGTAGTGGAGTTTGGAGTCTGACTATTTGAGGTTGTGGAAAGGTGTCTTTTATACTGACGACGAGTTCAAACTGGTGCCATTAATACAGGTAACGAGTGGAGGACAGAGGAGCCTCTTAAAGAAGTTACAGGTCTGCGAGAGCCAGAAATCTTGCTTATTTGTAGGTGACCAAATACTTATTTTACCGAGGAATTTACCAATTAATTCATTAAAAATCCTGATTTCCTGGATTCTTTCCCACCATTCTGTCTCTCATAGTTGAAGTGTACCTATGATGAAAATAGGAGACCTCATCTTTTAAGTGGGAGAACTTGCACAATTGGTGGCTGACTAAATACTTTTTTGCCCCACTGTACATTCTGCTCCTTTGCCCTGTGTGGTTGGTTTTTAGTTTTCTGTTCAATAATTTGGGTCTCTAACACGGTCATAAAAAACTATTTTTTTATCTTATTCTCAAATTGTCAGTTTGCATTGATCAAATGTGTTTCGGGGAAAGAATCACAGCCTCATAGACATGAAACAATCTCATTACATACAGCAATTTCAGTATTTAGAAAATCAATTCTCATTTCTTTATTTCTGCAGATTGTTAGTTTGTTAGATGTGTTGTTACATTTAGAGATAATTTGTTATTTTATTTCCATAGCAAATATATTTTTAACCATACTTTTCCTCTCCAAACCCTGTGGAGGACAAAGAGGAAGAGAAATTGGTTTTAAGGAATTAGGATTACAGAAACTGCTAGATTGGGTCTTACCAACCGGAGATGAAATCATTATGAAACTAAACATACTTAACCACAGCGCAGTAGGCAGTGAATGTGTAGGTGTGTGTTTTAGTGCATGTGTCTGAAGCACTGTGTCATTTACTAAAAATGGCACTTACATGTGAATGTTTAGCTGTAGGTGCAATAAAACAAATCATGAACAAGAAATGAAGTGGAAGTGAAAATGTATACAATCCAATGTGTGTGTGTATGTTTGAATGCAGGGTATCATTTATCTGGTGGAGAATAAGTTGCTGGATGGAAGTGCTCGATTCATCGCTGACTTCCTCTACAAGGAGGAGGGACTCAACAAGACAGCCATTGGAGAATTTCTTGGAGAAAGGTGAGGAAGAGGAGGAGGACGGAAGGAGTGGACAGACAGTAGTGGACAGAGGAGAAGGATGGAAGACAACGGGGTGAAGAGGTATAGAAATAATGAGGATAATAAAGACAATGGCAGAAGAAACAAAAAGGGATGAGATTTGAGACAGGGAAAGAGTGAAAATAATGTCAGATAGATACAGGAGAAGAAGGAGGAAGAGTCAAAGGAAAAGCAAAGGTACAATTCATGGGAGAGACAAGAAAAAAAAGTGGAGGAAGGAAAAGCAGCCATAGAAGGAGGAAGAAGGGGAAGGGGGGTGAAAGAGGAGGACAAAAGCACGATACATTAGAGGGCAGGTTCCAACAAGGAAAGTGAATACCTGTCTCTGGTTTCATGTACCCCCTCACCCCCATCTGTTCCACAGAGAGGAGCTCCACCTCCAGACCCTGAAGGCCTTTGTGGAACTGCACGAGTTCTCCGACCTCAACCTGGTCCAGGCCCTCAGGTAAGCTCCTTTTATTTCCACTCCTCTGTCATCTGCAGTACTCTCAATAGAATACCAATTAAAAAGGTTAAGGTGCCTAGTTTGTAATTGTGAAAGGACAGTAATGAAAAGAAAACTCACATAAACGGGGCACTTCACCAATTTTACACATAAAAATCTGTTTACTCGTCATGATGAGTACCGCTCAACATGGGACTGTGGAGGGACTATAGTGGTTTCATCATGGTTATCTCGGCTACGGATTGGTGGCAATAAATTGTTTAAAAAGTGGGCATTGAGGCAGGCGGCAAGAGTCCAGTGAAAACATAGTACTGGTTGCATTATAGGAAATGTATGATCCAAAGTTTTTCTAGCTTGACACAACTAGTGACTAAAAGTGGTAATATCTCTTCCTCTGCTGTGGCCTTTCCTGCCAATGTTAGCATGCTAACACGGTAAACTCTGATGGTAAACATTAGCATTACCATTGTCATCACTAGCATGTTAACATACTGATGTTAGCATTAAGTAGCCTGACAGAGCTGCTAACATGGCAGTAGACTCTTAGTCTTGTTAAATCTGTCTCTTGCAAGTCTTCCAACTTTATATAAGTGACAATTTTGTAAGTAGTAAAGTAGCCTACTTGAGGAGCATTTAGTCGCATTACATGACTACTATCATCTAACATGGAAAATTAATGTCAATAGGCCTACTCCAATGATGTGTGAAGTAAGTCACACAACTGATAGGCTACTCTGTGTCATGGTCGTCACCTGGAAACTGCACCTGCAGCCAACGCACACTGACACCAGATGTGTGGTGCATCTGCAGTTCACATACTGGTCACAGACCTAACATGTATGCATTACATTCAGAGGTTTATTTTAATGTGGTCTGACAGACAGTTCCTGTGGAGTTTCCGTCTGCCTGGTGAAGCCCAGAAGATCGACCGCATGATGGAGGCCTTTGCCACGCGCTACTGTGACTGCAACATTTCTGTCTTCCAGTCCACTGGTGAGCTTCACTAAAGATCCATCTGTCCACTTCATGTCTGGGCTTTGTTTGTGTGTGTGTGTGTGTGTGTGTGTGTGTGTGTCTGAAAATACACATACACATACGCATATACAATAAATTACCTCTCTCTATTTCACTTTCTGACTTTCATTTCTCCTATTTTCTTTCTAGATCTTTCTCTCCTCTGACTCTGTACTAATGTGAACTACATTACTTGTCTATATGATGGGAATTATGTTGGGTCCTCTTACGCTTTGTGTGTGTTCATCTTCCTCTGTAACACCAGACACGTGCTACATCCTGTCATTTGCCATCATCATGCTCAACACCAGCCTCCACAACCCCAATGTGAAGGACAAGACCACTCTGGAGCGCTTCATCTCCATGAACAGAGGCATCAACAATGGAGAGGATCTACCTAATGACCTGCTCTCGGTGAGAACCACTGGCCAATCACAGGGTCTAAACTAGACACCAGGAAGTAACCCAAATGCTAATATAGTTAAAGGTTTAAGTTCTGGCAGAAAATTGGCCATCAATTTTTGCTTTTGGGAATTTGATTATTACAGTCAGTACAATACAAGATAAAATCATTTTTCAATTCTGTCTCAAACTATTTTCAGGTGCCCATATGTACACCGAAACAGGTTTTGCTTGTTATAATCATTCATCCTCTTCAAATGGGCAATTTAAAGATGGAGATCTCCTGAGTCCTTGTTCTCACTAGTAAACAAATCAAATCCTCAGTCCTTGTTACTACTTGAAAGCCTACATTCATTACCTGGGTTTTGTTCAGAGTTGGAGGGTGTACAAACCTCAATAACATAAGATAAGATATACTTTATTGTATTAGATGTAGATGTACTTGTATTGAAGTTACTTAAATAAAAGTTGCAGTGGAAGTTAAGAGTTGTGTGCAGTCACTGTGGTTAACGTTAAGCTAGTGGTTGATGTTCAGTAAACACTTCTAAACTATAAGCCGGCTTCTTGTTAAACCACAATTTCTCGTTTTTTAAAACACTTGTGTGGAGCTGAGCTGAGTACAGTAAGGTAACAAATTACTTTTGCTGTTGAGTAATTAGTAAAGTAACTTATTAATTACTAAAACTAATTGATTCAATAAATTCTTTCATGTAACTTGCCCAACACTGCTTGTGAACAGGATCAATACACTGTTTGTTTTGCTCTTTTTAAGGGATTTTTTGACAAAAGAAAAATATTGCCAGGCTTTAAGACTGTAAGTTATTAGGATTTTTAAGCTTAATTTCAAATTCACCAGATTTACTTAAATCATTTTTCAGCTTATATACAGTCATATTATTGTATCAACATATGTTGTTACAACCCTATTAGCCTCCATGCTAGTATAGTACACCATATTAGCTGTTGAGAAATAGATTGTGAAATAACTAACAGCCCAGTTTTGTTAAGTTGTTGATGACTCAAATCACTTTACATCCCCAAAAAATATTTAGGGTATTTTAAGTTAATCCCTCTGCTTGATTTAGCAACCCAGAAAGTGCCTATTTCACTTCAGCTTGCGTAGTTTTAATTTCCCAAGCATGCAGTTTCATTTTTACTGAGTAGAAGGGACCACAAAAATATATTATACATACCAAACATACACATTCGTGACATGTCATTGGTTGATATGAAAATGAATTGATAAAAAACAGAATGGTACAACTCATTAAAAATAAATGAATGTAGTACTTTCTCTGCTTGAAAAGATAATACCACTATCTCACAAACATCACATTATCTGTAACCAAAACGAGGCCCAGTTTCCACCTGCAGGTCAGTTACAGCTAACAGTAACTGCAGGTGGTGGTGATGAACAGTGTCCCAGAATGTGGGCTGGTGTTAGATTAAAGACGTATTCAGATTGACTGAATGGAATAATATGTAAATAGTGACAGCTGTGTTTTAGGTGGTGATTTGTATCCCCATTGCTTGGACCTGTTTAAAAATTTGCATCTAATTTTTGCATTTAATTTCCTCGGATTGGTGTTTAGGTTTTAGCTCACAAACGAGCAAGAAATTAAATGGTAGCATTTAAAAAAATCTCTATTTAACTCCTTTTTAATTTCTCTGACTACTAAGACCACAGTATGGACGCAAGGTTCAGGAAACCTGAGATTACTGTGTGTACATCAGGATGAATACTGATCAAACCTCTTTGGTTTTCCACTTTAACAAAACCTTTTAAAGAAAATTTGACAAGTTTATTATGTCAAATTTTTTTCTTTGCCTACGTAAGGAATTTGAATTGCCTCTGTGTTTGAAATGTGCTTTATAAGTAAAGCTGCCTTGCCTTCCTACTCAGAAACTGTACGAAAGCATTCGCAACGAGCCTTTCAAAATCCCAGAGGATGATGGGAATGATCTGACACACACCTTCTTCAACCCTGACAGAGAAGGCTGGCTCCTCAAACTTGGTGAGACTCCAAAATAATCTGCTTTTATGAATAATTTGGGATATTTAGCAGATTAAAACACCAAAATTCTTAAAGCAAAGAAGAAGAGGTTTAGGTGTGCTCTGTGCTAAATTATATTTAACTAAACTGCTATATTAGGCTAAAACAGGAACGTACAGAGGAAGCAGACAGAAAATGACCCAATAGTGGAGTATACCCTTATATGTTTGCATGCAGCATGCAGAGGTTTGTCTTCAAACAGATAACCTCATAAATTAGCATTTTGATCAGCTTGTTGTGAAGTTGCTTTTTGGACTGTTTCCACTGACACTGTGCATGTGGAGATCTTCATTTTTTGCTTTCTCTGTGTTTTTCAGGAGGTCGGGTTAAGACGTGGAAGAGGCGATGGTTCATCCTGACTGACAACTGCCTCTACTACTTTGAATACACCACTGTAAGGCTCCCACACTATTCCCATACTGCTCCTTGACACACAATGTATCTGAAAGCCTTTCAAGCCGTAGCATTCCTCTGTTCACTTTTTATTTTTTACACCACTACCACTATTTTTTACCCCAGCCACATACACACAGAAAGACAACAGCATATGTTGTATGTTCAGGTTGTTGTTAGGACAATCCCTAAATTCTCCTATATTTCAATCGGGTGCTGACCAGGAGGTCATGGTGTATGGTAGGGCTTACACATGTAATTCCAACACAGTAGACATTGGTTTCTTTTAATATTAAAGGCAAACCTCCAACTCTTAACAAGAAGTTCTATTTGTGAAAACCGAACTGATCACAAGTCCACAAAATACAAGTGACCTAAAATTTAAAATGTGATAACTGCTACTCACAGTCATGAATTTTTCATTATGTGTAGAGTCCTTTTTTGTTTTGGCTGTGACTATCAAAATGTGTTTTTAATGTGAGATTTATCTCCCACCCTTCTTTTTGTGACCTCAAAGACATTTTTACTTGTATCTCTTCCTTCTTCCTTCTGATACATCACTTGACTCACTCCATCTCTTTTCCATCTGTTTGCAGGATAAAGAGCCCAGAGGCATCATCCCTCTAGAGAACCTTTGTGTGAGGGAAGTGCCATGTCCTCGCAAACCGGTGAGATACTGTCAACAATGTTGCATGTAAACTGTAGATGTGGAACCCTCAAGTTAGGACAATAGACTTACTTATAGATTGATTATCATGTGCTTCTCATGTCGTCTAGTACTGTCTGGAGCTGTACAACCCCAACAGTCGGGGGCAGAAGATCAAAGCGTGTAAAACAGAGACAGACGGCAGAGTGGTGGAGGGGAAGCACCAGTCTTACACCATCTGTGCTGCCAGCGCAGAGGAGAGAGACTCCTGGATTGAGGCCATCAGGTCAGACCACACACATACACACACACACACACACACACACACACATATATATAATGTATATGTGTGTATATATATATATATATAATGTATACGTGTCTATATATATATATATATATATATATATATGTGTATATATATATGTATATATATACTCATTAACTTTATTTTCTTTCAAGAAAATAGCATTACAAGCCTACACACACACACACACTAATATTGCTGCACCAGCCTGTATATAATGACAAGCTTCTTCATCTCAAACAGAGCGAGTATCACCAAGGATCCATTCTACGACTTGGTCTCAGTCCGTAAGAAGAAGGTGATAAACCAAGCTCCTCAGGACTGAGCTGCCCAGCGCCCCCATGGATGTTTACAGTACTACACCACAGTGGGATTCAGTCCCCCTTTAAGTTGTATTAAACACCCTGGAACACAACTGAGCGAGGACTCTGCAGGCTAGACACTGACGATGGTCGTTTAGTCTAAAAGAGGGACTTCTCTTTCCACTTCCCTATTTACAGACTGAGCTGAAAGGTGTCAAAGGTGAAAAACGTTGACTCATTTCTGTTGCCTTCACTGTCAGCTTGACAAGCCATGAAGAATTTGTCGACTAAATGGCACTCCCTAATAGCTTCCGCAACGAGAAGTAGATTTTTGGTTGATGTCTGCTCAACAAGATTCAGTGTCTAGAATCAGGAAGACAAATTAGGCATGTGATGTCCCAGCAGTTCTATGCATGCTATAAAAAGCATTTCCCAGCTTCCTAACAGTTCTTCTAAGGCTCAAATGGACATTTACATGTAAAGCAACAGTAAATAGCTTTATCTCTGTCCAGTGGATCATTACTTCTTGCATGAAATGAGACCTCTAAATCGTACGCTACTGTCATATGAAGACCATTGCTTATGCTTAATTTTGTAAATATAGATATGTATTTAGATACATTTCAGTCATTTTGAGGAATTTATTTTTTGTTGTTGTAAAATGTCTAGTACTTTATAGAGTGACATAAAACACTTGTTCTAGCCTGACCAAGCCTGGATTTTTTATGTTCCACCTACATTTAGTGCAATAAGTGCAATATGGATTCGATTTGCTTTAATTGCAATGTGTACATTGTAGTATATGACAGAAAATAATTTAGCTGTCATTGTAAGTACTGTATTTGTTGTTCTCATGAACTCATTATTTAATAATAAAGTGTTCAGGTGCCCGTTGGCATGTAAGATTGGATCCTGTTTTTGTTTTAAGGATCAAATTGACAGCTGTGTTTCAGTTGAACGCACTCTGAAACCACACCTCACTTCCTCGTGTGTACTGTCTATATGTGTGTATGTGTGAGTATGTTGTTGATGTTTAGTTCACATCCTCGTATGTACTCCTTGAAGTGTGAAGCACCTAAACCACCTTTGTGGTTTCATGCATTATCACACATGTTTAGAAATCAAATTTTATCAAACTCACACAAGTTATGTACAGTTTCCTCTGGCCGCCTTCATCTGATCATTTCTCAAATTAAATTCCATTCAATTTTATTTATATAGCACCATATCATAACATAGATATCTCAGGTCACTTTTTCATATAGAGCAGGTCGAGACCAACTCTTATATTTACAAAGACCCCAAAATCCCACCATGAGCAGCACCAGGAAACAGTGGCAAGAAAAACTCCCTTTTAACAGGTAGAAAAGGAGAGAGAGCAGGAGGAAGGAGAACATACAGTAGTACAATACAGTTCTACATAGAGATGTAAAGTAATAGTTGTGGTAATGG
This sequence comes from Nannoperca australis, assembly GCA_036023655.1. NCBI lineage: Eukaryota > Metazoa > Chordata > Actinopteri > Centrarchiformes > Percichthyidae > Nannoperca > Nannoperca australis. The sequence goes on from JAVQJD010079469.1 coordinate 8,201, forward strand.
TATGGATGTTAATATCAGTAAAAATAAATACTTATAGTTGACACCTTGTTCAGCAGCAATAAATTACTATATTTCAGTGTGTAGCAGGTCCAAACAGGGCATCAAATTTGAAGACAGTTTAGATGTTAGAATACAATTCAAGATCAAGATCTGGCCCCTAATTCCATTCTCAAGAATGTTCAGTGAAAGAGAGACAGTCCAATCTTACAGGATAAACTTGAAGATGTAATTCTCACAGGAAATCTAATATTTTCACGTGTGTCAGTAAAAGTAGTCTATAGTGTGAAAACGCCTCTTCCTGCTGCAGCTCTGACTTCCTGTTTCAGTGTTGCACCACATCCCCCACCCTTAACTCAACCTCTGAGTTCCCAGCATGCCTGCAGTTCCTCTCTGAGGCCCAGAGAAGACAAGCAGAGATGGGGGACAAGGGAGGCAGCTAGCGGTAGCGTTGTGCAGTGTAATGTAATCATCTTTTTCTTCTCAAACATTGAAGTACTACTGTGTGACACCACTAGCTGGAGCTGCAATCACAGTGACACCTCATGTTTGAACAGACCTGCAGCTCACTCAGGATTTCACAAACCTTTCTCCCGGGTCATTTTTTTCATGTATTTTATTTTACATTTTGTTTGGTGTATTTCCCCAATCAATTGTTCAGTTTGTTTTTCAGATGAAGACAATAAAGTCCTAAGCTAACATAGCAGCCATGGTTTTTAAAAGGCAAACTTCTAAATTTGAATGAAGGTAAATATAATACAAAACTGGGAAAGTATTAGTTTTCAGTCTACCAACATTCAACAATCCAAACAAATCTTCATCCTCTTGAGAGTTTTCCTTTTCTGAAACCGTTTATTAAGCACAATGGACAAGAGATCCCACAACTTATTAGTGCAAACAGACATTAAAATACAGATAAACAAAAAGATAGAGATAATACAGGTTTGCAGCACAATGCTTCACACATAATGGCTCACAATGACACCTTACTAAAGGGATATTACTCAGATTTACTTTATTAATTTACCGTTATTTGTCTTTGTTTATTTGTTATGATTCCTCGTGAAGCAAAAGTAGGAGTCATCCAAGGTCTGACAATGTCCTGGTTTAGGTCGCTGATGATTAGATGAGTTCTTTGGATTTTATTGCAGAGTCCGCTCTCAAAAGGACAGGTGTGGTTCAGGGTTACAAATAATTCCTGCTGGTGTCACCACCATTAGGATGTTTGAAGGGCTGTGTTTCATTTGTAACCTTTTATATTGTCCTACATCCCTACATCAATCAAGATCCAACAATTTTCAGAGTAAACAAGATGCAACTGATCACCAGAAAATATCTCATCAAGGGCAACAGACATCTCACAACACTTTGATTATTGATTTTACATTTGGCACCAACCATATAAATACCTGAAGAACTGTGCATTTGTTTGGTCTTTCTGTAAGACACTGGATATCATACTTATGATGTTGCACAACCAAAAGTGGTGTTACTGTTAAAAGGAAGTCACTCTGTAATCCATTTTTAGAATGTGTTATTTTGTTCTGTGGTCAGCGGGCCGGCAGGTTCACCTCAGGACACTTTACAGGATTTTTTTTCTCGACGTCGACTCTTAATACCTGTGAGAGAAAGAACAACGGTAAAGTAATTATAAAAAGAGATTGGTGAGGTGAGACAGACATCATGCGGAATCCATCACTCAGGATCAAAAATGGATAATGTCTGTAAACATGTCACAGATCAGTAGTTTCCAAAACTTTTAACGTGTGACCCTTAAAATGAAGAAAAAACAACCTGTAACCAGATATATCATTTATGTCTGTAGAGGGATTATTTTCTGTATCGTAGGGAGGAAAAGTCTGCCTTTCTATCCTGCTAATTGTCTTGACCCCTCAGGATTAACCATCCTCTATCACAGTATATTTCATTTTATACCACAGTAGTGGTATACACCTGGATACAATGGATACATTAACTGTCCTGTAAATGAAGAAATGGTTTAAGGAAACCATACCCTACTTCATGCTCTGTATTTACAAGTTCACTCTCTTCTTCTGCGCAGTTGGCAAACCAGCTTGTAGGTGCATTACCATCACCAACTCCTGCCCAAGGCACACACACCTTGTGAGGCACCTGGATTTAATTCCAGCCCTGACATACATATCCTGCCCCGAATAAATAGCAGAGACCGCGGGAGCTATCCCATATAGCTCCCGCGGTGGAAAAGATTTGCCAGATCTCTACCGGTAGACACTCTTTACTTCAATTTCACAGTATATACAGTCACATCTGCCAACTTTGCTGGAATAGGTTATGTGTTTATTCTAATTCAATCTTAATTTATACCCTTTATTCTTGACTTACTCTCATTGTCCTGTGCAGAGTTGACAGTTTGCTCAGAGATTGCATTCCGGCCCAGTTTCGATGACTTCTTATTTCTCCATTTGGGTGGAGTTTTCACAACAACCTCAAAGCTGTCCTCGTACTCATCAATCCTATTGGTTTCTGTGGGTGAAGGGCACGTACTGCCCGCCAGGCTGTTAACCGAAAGCTTATTGGATGATTTCCTCTTGGACAATTTCGACTTCCAAGTCACCCGCCCCTTCATGTCCTGAGTGACTCCATTTGGCCTCTTGAAAAGTTCGCTCGGGTCTTCTGAAGGCAGCGGACTCAGCCGGTCCATCTTCTCACTGCTGGTCACTTGTGGCCTTCCCGGGTTCATCTCATCATGAACCTCAGCCAGAGTTGAGTCTCTCTTGGGTCCGAGCTCCTGCAGAGACCCCGTTGGACGTGGGGTGTCTCCAAACGCCAGCAAGTATTTGGGGTTGTAGTATTTGTGTGCAGGCACCTGGATAGCACCTTTTCGTGAATCCCCTAAACTAACCTGGAAGCGGGATGTGGTTGCTGGTAAAGGTGGGCGTATGGTACCCGCTTTGGAACGTAGTGTCGCGTTCACGTTAGGAGCAGGCGGGCTGACGTGGAACTCCTTGTAAAGGTTCATCTTCTCAGAGATGGCGTAAAGCTCACGGAAGTCACGGTCAAAGAAGTCAACCACCTGTCCCGTCATCACAGTGATCATGTTCCGGTCCATACGAGATGTACACCAGGAGAAACTGCAACACAGAGGTGTTCAAGTTCAAGTTCAACATCAAGTTTAAGGACAGTTCTGCACTTCATTAGATGCGTCACAGTGCAACAAACGGATAGTTCTGACGTAGAAGTGGAGAGTTCAAATTGTCAAGTTTGATGTGCACATAAGCAGTGAGTGTTTGGTTATTTTGCAACACGCTTGTTGCAAAAAGTTTAACCAGCGGATCTATCATGTGTAATTAGGCCTTGCCAGTTACATCGTCCCTCCAATTAGAGACTGCTGATGGAACAGATACCTGCTGTCTTCAGATGGATGTCAAGAGAGCCACTACAGTAAAGGAAAGGTCGTCAGTTTAGGCTACTAACTGTCGTGGATTACAAAGCTGAGGAGAATCACTGATTAACCTTTATTCTGTCTGGATTGGCATTAATGTCATAATTAGAATAACACATAACGTACCACGCGAGACACACCCGTTCTTAGAACCAAGACTGCAGTACATCTGCACTGGCATCGCCACACCTTGTACAGCGCCTCTCCTGCCCTGGGAGAAAATACTAGTTTTATAGTAGAAACAGGTAGTTGGCCAGTAAACTGTGATAGATGTTTTTAACAGGCAGTTTGGGTAATAATATAAATGTCTGCCTTTGTTTTCTTCTCCAAATAATTTTGGCTAAACTGGTGGTTTGTTTACAATCTGTATAATCATCTGATCGACTTCTCACCACGTTCCCAGATCTTAGCAGTTCATTTCCTAAGTGCAATGTTGATACTAATGGAAATGAGGGGACAAACCTTCAAAAGAGCAAAGACCTGTTACTCTTTAAAGGTGCTTTTATTGTAATCAGTTTCTTAAAATCATGCTTTAACAGCACCAAACATAATTTTTGAGATTAAGGCTTGCAATTGTTTTGTGACTCAGCTTGTTTGGTTTCAAAGCCACTGCGTGTAGAATTGTATGTACTTATAAAATAATTATATATATATATTATTTATAAATATTCTGATGACATAAATCTTTGTTTGTGAAAAACAACAATTTCAGTTCATTTAGGTTGATGAGTTGCTTTCAGCCTTTCACTATCGTCCCAAGTGGGATCTTTTCATACCAACAGGCTAAGAGTCGCTGTAATTGAATCAAATTCTTAAATGACAATATATGTATATACACATAAGCAGACCTTCACCTGTATGAGCCAAAGGCGACTTTGTCCCCGTCCACCAGCATGTACTTATTACAGAGTGAACCAGGCAGTCTGCCGAAGGACAAACCGAAGCCGACTCCCTGAAGCGATCTGGCTCGGATGTTCTGCAGCCACAGAGGGTCGTAAACAGGATATATTTATGAGTCACAAAAATGACAAATAGTTACAATGCAAAATTAAAATATTTTATACATATTATACCAATTGGTCAGAAACCTCTGAACATTTGTTCCTATGGTGGTGGCTATACGTCTGTAAAAATAATCATTCTCTTGCTACATTCATCTTCTATATGAAAGTAACGTCTTACCTTAAGGTGCTGTGAGCCAATCTGCAGCCTGGAGCACATATCCAGGAAGTGCGGCACACCACCGCCATCCAATAAGATGTAAACGGGCAGGGAGCGACGCCAGGCTGCATCCATCAGGTCCTGCAGGATCTGGGGGTCTGTGAGCATGTCCATGACTATCGCAATCACCTGTATGAAAAACGCTTCAATGTAGTTTTATTTTAATTGCAGCAGCAATTCATAATGTGTTTTGACAGGAACATGCCTGGGGAAATGGTTAGTTAGTGCATGGTGATAACACAATTTAGTGCAAGATATACTGCATGACTTTAAACATAAAATGATGGGGCCTGTTTACTGTCATAGAACAATTTAATATGCAGAACTCCAGATAATGTCAAGCAAGTAGACACAGTATAATGCTATTGACAAAAACAACTGTGACACAAATACTACAAGAAGACCGAAAACAGAAACCAGACTTGGGCCAAGTACAAAAAATTTGTATATTTCACTGAATTTGATTTGGCTGGATTATTTAACGAGTGTACATGACTGAGCAAAACTATATTGCAAAGAAACACCTTCATTTGACTCATGACTTAACAACCAGCCTGCTTCACTTATGCAATCCTTTTGTAGACTAACCTTTCCACAAAACTCTTGTACATATTTTATGAAGCGTGGATTAAGACAAAAAAAAGTAAATGTGTAAAATTTCCATTGCAGTTGGGTCTTTTATGACTCTCAGCTCACCCTCACTACTCTCTGAGTCAAGAAAAAAAAATCAATGAAATGTTTATGGGCAGAATGTCTTTTTAGACAGCTAACAAAGAAACCAGCACTAAAGCTAATCTAACTACAGCACTTTGCCACACATTGATACGCTCACCCGGAGGCCAGCGTGAGGCCACATGAAAGAGTCCGCTGGTCTTGCAACAGTGGAGGAAAACCACTGAACTGAGTTCCAGTCAGGCTGACCGATCACAGAGATTGAGCTTTACAACAACACAACGAGATCAGGATCAGGACTTAAATTTGTCTGTCTTCAGAAATGTTCCCATACAGCTTTTGCTTTCTCCTCAGAGTGTTGGGATTAGTCAGGAACCACAATAATTTGTTTTTGATGTTTTATAATTACTATTTTGGAGCGTGTCATAGCATAAGAAATTCCACTAGCATGTCTGCTAGCCTTCTCTCACAGGTGTTCACACTCCATGTGTTCCATGATGTTGGCTGACACAGTAAGAGCACAGAGCAAAATAAGAATTATATTTTAATTAGTTTCAGTGAATCTGTAACCATTTAACTATCACCATCAGGTCAGGAGCATTACACCTACTGTATCACAAGTGTAATGCAATGTTGTCTTCTGCACACAGGGTTTCCAAAAACACTAGGATTAAATAAACGTTATAGGTAAAAGCCACAGTACTTTGACAGAAGTAGCATGTTGAGTCCATACAACAATCACATATGACAGAGATCAATCTTTTATCCTAGAGACCAGGACAACAAGAGAGGGGAAGTCATTTTAAACATGTTCAGTCCAAGCAGAGGACTCTTCCACTGTTCCCAGAAAAGCAAAGTCAGTTTTTTTAAAGTCAAAAAATGCTACTTTAAATGTGCAACAAATGTTCCTCTGTCAGGCAGAAAAGGCCTGTTGTTCCCACCCAGTGTCTCACCGAGGAAACATGCTGAGTGGGTCTGTGAGGAGGGCAGCTACAGGAGGCACGAGCTGGGACATGTGAGGACAGCAAGCTCTGACTGGATCATCAGCAAGTAAAATAACAACCAATGAGCAGAAATACAATATATGCTTGTAAAGAATAACATTGGTGCCTGGAGAACTGGTTGCTCAAAATGTGTTATCTCCAGTGTGTGTACTATTTTAAAAAAAGCTCCTTCTCTTTGTGATAAAGGATGATAGTCTGTGTGTTGGTTATATTCCGCAAATGCGCACCAAGCTAAACAACCCACTGTATATCAGTTAACTTCCTTCTCTGACAACTTTTGGAAACATCCCAAAAGATATAAAAACTCAAATCAGCCAAATATGAAGTTCAATATACAGAGAGCTGCGTTACCAGTTCCAATTCCTTGTTTATCCTGGAACATACTAGAAGAGAACGTGAACTGGTGAACAAGACAGCTGTACAGCTGATGTAAACCTGCTGTGTGACCAACATGACAAGGTAAAAACTGGAAGGCGGAACAAACAGGAAGACACCCTTCCAGTGATCTTGTTTTACCACTGCTAGGTATGTGGGCAGGGAGGGGAAAAAACAGAAGGGGAATATCAAAGGAAAATTAAAAAGGAAATTCATAAAGGAGTTGCATAATAAAGCTAATCAAAAAAACCCTGAGTGAGCTCCTGACGTCCTCCCTGACCCAGTTTTAAAGAGGCATAAGGAGGCCTGCCTCTGTGGAACACATGACTCAGCTGAGCTCCGGCAGTCTATGAGTAAACATTACAATGGGCAACTCAAACACACAGACCCACTTCAGGGAGTGTGAGGAGGTATTAATCATCAAATATGGACACAACTTGTCCACATACTGCTTTGTTCTCATAGTCTGTAGCTGGGTTTCATGGTTTGGGTCCCTTAATTCCAATTAAAGGAAATCGTAATGCTATAACCAGGTTTGTACAGCTTTTTAAAGAGTAAAATACAAGCACTTTCAAGGTACCTAAACCAAATATCCCCAGACTCTCAAAGCCTTCATCACATCTACATTGTTACTATGAATGCCATAAGTCTTTCATTTCAAATGTTAAAATAGTTTTGGTTTACAGTGATTGTGTAGATCAAACAACAGAATATGTTCGTGTTTTTCAAATTAGATTGTGTTCAAATTAAAGGATATTCCTGACCTAAACATAACAGTTAATATCAAGCATTTTCCTGGATTCCTGCATTTTTATACGAACTCTGTATAACATAAAATAATATTTTCAGACAGTAGTTTGCTTCCAACTTTGTGGCAACAGTTTGGGGAAGGTCCCTTCCTGTTGATTAGTTGATCAGTTTTGATAAATGATTAAGAAATTAAGTCTTATGTCTGGAATACGCCAATAATTCTCTGGGCCATTATTCCAACATTCAGATGTGATGCATTTGCTGATTGCCTTTGTGGACTATGAAAGTTACTTAACATATCATATTTGGGTTTTTTAGACTGTGGGTCAGACAGAACAAGAGATTGACATGTTATATTGGGTTTCCTGGAATTTTATATATAATATGTTAAATAATCCAGAAAATAATCTTCAGATTCATGGACAATTTGATTTGTTAGCTGCATCCATGGGCATTGAATAGGTCCCATGCCCATGGATTTGGAATGATGTGCTCAACCATGTTCTCCACATACCTTTGGCCATATTGTGTAGCACTGTGGCAACAGACACTAACTGACCTTCCATTACCAAATGAACCATTGTTATTTTGGCACGCTTGACAGATTTGCTTACAAACTGACCTTTAAACATCATAAACACTGTCAACAAACAGATAAGGAGGTCTGCGCTGTGGCAGCAAAGACAGATCATATTATGTTTGTCATTCAGGTTTGTGGTTTGCAGTTCCTTCTTTGACTCCACTGAGGTAGAGCTCAATGCATCAGATTATTTCTGCCTCATCAGCAACTACAAGTCAATAACTAGGCCTACACATCCGGTTTGTAGGTGGTGAGGCTGACGATACCCTAGTCTACGTGTGTTATGAATGTAATGCTGCTCAAGTGAACTTGGATAACACAAATTACAGGATTCAGGCAGGTACATAACATAACAAACATAATAACTCTGTTGAGTAATTGGCCAACAGAAAACAATAGTGTCCTCTCACTACTTCATTCCCTCACAGAACACTGTGTTCTTGCTCTGTGACGGCTAACTTCATACCTTCGTCTTGTCATTTTCTGTAAGATCTTTTTGTATCATCTTTTACTTTAATATCTGTATCACAGTTCACCAGCTCCCAGCATCTCATTTTAAAAGGTTATGATCTGTGTTTATATTGTATTGTCAGGTGTAAGCCTAGGCCATATTAAGTTTGGGATTTTGCCCATAGTTACCATTTTAATAGGTTACTCGTTAACAAAATGAGGTGGTTTAAATATGTGGATTATATCATGCCAATACCTTTCCAAAATGACCTGTAATTATGTTATGTATTAATAACAGTAATTCAATGACATAAATAATAATTTGAGCCTATGATTAGGTAACTTCGCCCTGTCCTCCTCACCTTACTGGCCTCCTGGATAAGTCTGCGCACCACCTCCTTGATGTGAGGTCCGTTGTCTTTGGGCGGGTGTGTGTGCACGGCCACCCGGGTCACCCCTCTGAAGAAACCCCCGTTTGCCCAACCGATATCCAGCGGCGGCACTACGGTGTCCGACATCTGGGGCCAGTAGGTGGAATGGACCCCCGAATCCGCGTTGGTGCCGGCGGCGCCCTGCTCGGACCTGGGCGGAGAAGACTTGCTGTCACCGCTGTCATTACTAGAGTCGTACTGTTTGAAAGTGTTCATCAACAGCTTGACTTCTCTGGCAGATAAAAAGTCTTTCATGTTGTCATCTTTGAGTCGCGTTTTAAAGGCGCCGTCTCCATTCTTGAGCAGCTCCTCGATGGCCGCGCGCTGCTCCTCGCTGTAGTAAAACTCTGGTTTGGACTCCGGGACGTTGGCTCCGATTTGGCCGTCTTCCATGCACATGAGCTGGGATTCAGCCATGGCTGTGGCCGACGAGCTCTCCTGGAGGTCAGAAACTCTCCAACCTACGTGTGACGCCAAACAGGTAAAAGTAAAGCTGGGAAAGTTTTCCTACCTACAGACAGAGAGGTTGGGCCCGGGGCAAACATCCCATGCTGCCTTCACGTGCAACTGGAATAAGGAATCTTGAAATAAAGGCACGCCAAAGCGACTGTTAAAGTTTAACATGTAGCACAGGGTCAAGTAATTATTGTTAATTAGTACTTTTCTGTCATAGTTTTTATTTCATCTTTTAAAAAAAAGGGGGCACTAACATTTAGAGTTTCTGTTCAGATTTACTAACTTACAGATGGAACGTGAATGCAGCAGATCTTTGCCTAGGGAGGGCTGGTTCTTCTGTGAAAACGTGCATGTAAGAGTTGGTCTTTCCCTTCTAGGTAACTTCCTGATCATGCTGCCAACAGATCAGCTCAGGCAATAAACTGAGCAAACAGCATATTTCTGTGTAGGTCAACCAGAGAGGCTGTGTCACAAGCCTTCATTGAGGAGTGAATGTGAATGAATGAATCTATCCTCTCTGTTATTTCCTGAATATCTTCTCTGTACTTTAAGGGTACATTCAATAGTTTCTTATTTACACATCCATCAGTTACAGAGCAACATTATCATTCATTTGGAGTAATGTTTCCATCCACCTGATGAATTTAAGTCCTATATTGACTTTCTTTTAGCTCTGTTTTTGGTCTATCAATTCCTGAGGAAAATATCTTCTATTTTAGCTGCTACATGCTCCACTATGTTCACCAGCTAGTCACTAACTGGGTGTGCCTGCCATGTGCTGCTGACGGGTAGTGTACAGTTGGTTTTTAAAGCCTGTTTGCTGTAAACAGGTGCTGGCTGAAACTTAAAGCTCTGTAAAGCCGAGAGGAGCTGCAGATTCAGGTTAACGTTCTCTGTAGGTTCACCACGACAATCACCTTTCATATTGTTATTTGATGCAAAATATCGATTATAGTCGCTTTAAAATATTAAAAGTTAAAGTATTTCTTATGAAAAATGGCACTTTATTATCAAAACATTACTGATGCATTAATGTGTGAGCAGCACTTTGATGTTATGGTGATCATTTTGACAACTTAACATACTGTCGAGTGGTTTGCATCAAATTTTATAAACTGACCAAAAACTTTACATGTCTAAAGTATCTAGCAATAAAGTAAATGTTGTGGAATAAAAAGTGCAATATTTACCTCTGAAATGTAGTGGAGTAAAGTATTAAGTGTCCTGAAATGGGAATACATAAAGTACAGTACTTGATAAAATGTACTAAATTACATTCCACCACTGGACAGGACAAATCAAAATAATGTATCAATCATTTTTTTCACAGTTTTTATTGAAAATATAACTATCTGACAATGAATACATTGAGTACACGACTCACAGTACATGACCATGACACCGTTTTGTCTAGGACTTTGTAACAAGTCATTTTGGAACATCAGACATCACATTTTTAATCATCTAGTTTAAGATCACTGTCTTATAAATAAAATCTCCTGACATCAATTGCAATATGTAAACTTTAATAAATCTTTGAGAATAAATCTTTTTTACAGCCAAACTCATCCGATTATATCTATTGCACAGGACACCAACTGAGTGTTCCACTCAGATGGGAGTGGTGTAGTTGGTGGGGAACAGGCCTGTTTTGCCCCTAAGCTGGCCTTTCCACCAGGCCTGGTCGGAGCACTCCAGGACGTTGATGATATCGCCGGCGGTGAACTCCAGCTCGTCTGCCTCTTCAGCGTTGAAACTGTACAGCGCTCTGGCTCGCAGCGTGGAGGGTGCTTTGTGCTGGGCACAGAGGAGGAGGCCATACAGTCAGACAACTCAGCCCATCAGAAATGTAGGGTGTTGTCATACCGAAATTTAACTTGACAAAAAAGGTGACTTAAGATATATCAATGACATTGTTGCAGCACCTTTTGAGCTGTGAATAGACAAATGTTTTCGTTTTAATTAAATCCTGTCTGGAGAGGCTTTAGTAATTTATTCAAAACTATTTGAATCCTATTGTCATTTGGAGGTTGTCATAGTGATCATATATTGTCGCTGTCCACTGAAAACCTTGTATATTCAAGGTGGGTAGTTTAAATGGCAATGGTTAAATGGCAGCATTTATTAAGCACCTTTATCCAAAGCACTTTACAATTTGCCTCCTGTTCACACACACACACACACACACACACACACACTCGCTCAAAGCAATCTGGGGTTCATTGGAGCAGGAGGAAGCCTGTGTTTAGTGGGTGGCCTGCTGTACCTCCTGAGCTACAGCCGCTACTTTTACTTAGTTTTCAGATTAGCTGGACACTTACATGCTTCTTTTGGAGATGAGTCAATGATCCAATTTTTAATGCTCATGCTTTTAAAAAACTCAACATATTTAACATGCTTAACGAAGTTGACATTTTGGAGATACCAACTACAGATCAAGTTTAAAGTGGAAGTCATCTGATTACTGTAGCTGGCTGCCATGCACACACACACACCTGTAAACACACATAACAACGATATATTAAATGGATTGGGCCCTTAAAGAAATATGCACAAAGTAGCCTAAATAGGGACAGGGACATGCAGCAAACACAACCATTCAGAACGACCTCACCAGCGTATGCATAGAAAAACATACACACATGCACACAGTAGCCTGCTGTTGAGTACCTGTCGTGGTGCAGGTGTAGGTGGGCGGCTGGAGAGTGGAGGAGTGGGGGGAGGAGCAGGGAGGGGTGATAAATTCTCTGAGTCTCCTCTTCGCTGTTGGGACACAACATACATAGTATATTTGAACTATACTAAATTAAATAAGAATTTAAAAAAGATAAATACTATGAATACATTCTTATACTACAATGGATGCACTTACAATTGCATTTAAAGTATATTACAATGGCTGTACAGTTCCTACTGTACATGAGTCAGTTCCGTTAAGCTTCCATAAGTAGCTTTCCTACCTGTTGTGTCTCCCGTAAGAATATTTGAGTGTGCTTGGAGATGGAGTTGTTTTTGTAATATTCCACCAGCTGGTTGAGAGAAGGGAACTTTTCTGACCACAGGTAATACTGCCCTCTGCTGTCCCGCATCACTTTGAAGTGCTGCACATCTGCTGCATGCCTACAGTTGAGTGAAATCCAGAGAATAAAACCTGTATTACATTAGGGCACTGAGTCTATAAAGGGTGTAAAATATGAGGTTTTCATCTTTTCTAAATAGATATATTTGATCTTCTAAAGCTGGTTAAGAACAGGATGTAAAGGGAGGGGAAATTGATGGACAACAACAATGTGCTAGGATAGAAATTAAAAAAGTAAAACAAAAGGTGGGAGGAACATGGAGGAATCCATGTTAGAAAAGGAAATAATCAATAATACCAAACAAGTTGTACATTCCATGATTGTATTAGTGACAGAGGGGCTAAGAACCACTCAGCCCAAAGTGGGGGGTGGTTTTGCTCCACGGTATTGATTACAATCTTGGAACATACAAACTTTGGTGGTATCCCATTTCCACAATGGCCACTTGAAAACAAAACGCCATATTTAACAATCTCAGTCGTTGATTTTCACAATTAATTTTGATCTGATATCAAAAAATATAGTTCCTGATCCTCATAATTTCTCTTTTGTGTTGCTAGGCAATCTTTAGCTAAACAGGAAGGGGCTCACAAGGTTGGGATCTGAGTTTTAAGTTAGGAGAGAACGAGACATTTTGTGACTGCTGTTGATCCAAAAAATAGAGAATAGCGCTGCCACGTGATTTTATAAAAATGTCCTGCTGTCAAATAAAGGCAAGATTGCCCCCAAAGATTATACAAAAAATAAAAACTCTTATGTGAGTGTCATAGGCAGGGTTTGCAGGAAATCTGGAAGCTACAGATTTATCTACATTAATCATTTCAGGATCAGTGTGTAAGTGAATTCGGGTAAGATGAGAAGCCCTAGCTAACCCTAACTATGACGTCCCACACTCATGGTCACATTGTTGCAAGTAGAAAAGGCTGTCGGAAAGAAAGTGCATCTGCTGGATGAAGTGCTGTGGTTAAATAGTTATATTTACAAAATGCATAAAGTTAAAAGTGCAAATACAATAACTTATTGTGGCTTGTTCTAGCCCACAAGAAAGAGAAGAGGTGACAGAGAATGAGAGAGACAGATAGAGAGAAATGCTGCTTGAGAAGAATAAAACACTGACAGGCATCAAACACCAAAAACTACAAAATGTTTATCTGGAAAAGTAAAAATGGAGACTTCTTTTACCTGTTACAAAGAAACTTAACATAAAAAAACTATTTATTAGATCTAAATTTGAAACTAGATACTAACAGGCCTAGCACAAGTAGCACAAGATCAAATTTGCCTGCACAGAAAAAGATACAAAAAAACGTATGTACAATGGGCATCAACTAAGACAAGGTTGAAACAGCTATGTCTCTAGCTTTTAGCAGCCACTAACCACATCAATAAATACACAACTAGCTAGTTGGAAAAAAGCAACCAAATGTTAGCTATCTTAGGTCGCTCTTTTTTTTTTTATCCTTGTGGGGAAATTTCCGTCTTACAGCAGAGCTAGCAGCGATAGCATAAATATGTGAGGAATAAAAAAGGAATAATAATGAGGAATAAATAAGGAATACAATAAATGAGAATTAAAAAATTATGTAAGAGCTATGACATCAAAATAGTATTAAATGCTAGCTTTATATGCGCGTATAGACACACACTGAATGCACCTGACAGAGATGGAGAAGTCACCCGGGGCTGCATTTTGAGTTCCCCGTATGAGGAAGCCCCCCACAGGCTGTGGCATCAGCTTCTCCTGGGCGTCGCTGCGGTTGGAGTTCTCCTGGTACCAGCTGGAGCCATGGAGGAGGGAGGCAGAGAGGATAGAGAGCTATCAGAGGTGGAATCAAATATAGTAAAACCTTCTTTGTGTATCTGCTGAATGGTCATTCATTTATTTTTGAGTGAGATGTGATGACTATCTTTCCACTTGTACACTGTCTCAATCTTAGTATCTCATGTAGAATTTTAAGCTTAAACAATATTTTTTTTTCAAAAAATAGTTTCCTCCTGAAACTTCATGCTGCTTCCTTTTAATGCGGAGATGACTTCATCCTCTATTCTGTTATTTCAAAAATAGACCAGTCTATCTATCTCTGTATACTTTTATCTTTCATTTTCTCTTCAGCTTTTTGTGGCCTTTACCTGGGCAGATGAATGTTGATGAAGTTTTTGGGTACAAACCCCTCAACTCCATCGAGTTCTGCTTTGTACCAGTTTCCAGTGGTCTGCAGAACCTGATATAGTGGGACACAATCACACAAGACACATTCACACCCAGGTAAAAATACACTGTTCTTTCACATAATACTGATTGGAAGGTACAACAGAAATGAAATCATTACAAGTACACAGAGTAAACTTATATATGTCAAGGACTGGTTGGGATCCTTTATCTTTGCAGCACCTGAGAAACGAGCCACACTTCTTAAACCCAGCAGTGCTTATTGTCTTAACACAACAATCCAGAGTAAAATTGGCAAAGATATGACTTTGTACCCAAAGCTGCCCAGCTGCTAAACCTTTAACCTCACTGTTTCTCTCTCTACCCCCTCCATCTCTGCCTCTCTCTCCACCTCTCTCTCCGCTCCTCCCCCCCCCACTCTCTCTCTCCCCTTCCTCCCTACCCTTCCCTCCTCCGTCCCTCTCTCTATCTGTCCCCCAACATCTTTCCACCTTGCTCTCTCTCTCTCTCCCCATCTCTGTCTCCCCCCCTCTATCTCTCCCTCCGCTCTTTCTCCCTCTACTCCGGTTTCTCTCTCCCCCCCCGTCTATCTCACCCTATCCCTCCTCTCTCTTTCACCCTTTCCCTCTCCCTCTCTACTCCAAAACTCTTAAAATGTATACACATACTGCCTTTTGCACATCTTTGTACCTCACACCATTTGCACCTTTAAAACTTAAAGCTAAAAATGTATTTAAATTTAGCACTCATTGTTTTGCACTGTATATTTTTCTATGCTGTTTTATGTGGAACTGCCTCATGAAGCCGTCTTTAATTGCCCCCCGAGGACAAATAAAGTTTTTTGAATTGAATTGAATTAAGTCAGGAGATATCTGATCAAAGAATATGTAATTAAGAATTATGTCAAATGTGTTTGACTTGACAAAGCAGTCAGTGCTAACTGCTGGTTCTTAACAGTTGTTGATACTCTAAAGACACATTTTCAGGGGTACTAAAAGTATTTAGTTTCGACACCTAGCCTTCCTGGTTTATCCGCTGATTGGTTTACGAGACCAAGCTTTTAACATATTATACACACGGGTGATGATGATTTTATGATATGTGATTAATTTGGTTATTTTCATTTATTAATTTATCAGACCTCTTAGATCATGAGGTAATTCCACCTACGAAAACAAAAGTGCATTTAGTTACTTTGGCCCTGAGCAAACTGAAAATGATTTTTTTCAGCTTTATAATTAGTTACTGTGTGTGCGTGTATGTGTGGTTTGTGTCTATGGGGTTTGTATAACGTACTTTGGAGGGTGAGTGTTTTGTTCTTGCATTTGATCCTTTTCTCTTGTCATGCCCTAGCATGACCTTTTTGTTTGTTTTTGTGTTTTCTTGTTTTATTTTGAATCTTCCTGTGTCTGTCCCTGGTGTCTTGTCTTTGTCTCAGTTTCCCACTTGTGTCATTGATTTCACCTGTGTCTTGTTAAACACCTGTGTCTGCTTCCCTCGTTATCTCCTCCTCCCTATATATACACACTGGTCCCTTCCCTTTGTTCTCTGTTGGTCCATTGTCAATTCTTTGATTTCTATGTCTGTGTTCCCTGGCCTCCTTGTGTTTTTTTGTTGGTGTTTAATAAGCCCTTGCCCTGCTGGAGCATCATCTGTCTGCACTTGGGTCCTTTCTCTGCTGCCTCAATGGCTGCTTGTGACATCTCCTTTCTGTTGTTGCTGTTGCACTTGTTACTCTTGTACAGAATATGGTACAAGAAATACAAGCTTCTTATAATGCAATTAGACATATCAATGTGAGGCCCACTGAGCTTTATGTACATCTGAAATGAAAAGACTAGAATTAGAGGAATTTTCACTTTTAATGTTATTTGTTTTTATATCCAAGTCCCATTAAACTGTTGCACTACTGATTAAGGATAATGATCAGGTCTATACACATTGTATCATCTTTCTGTCAAGCAGACCAAGAAGACAAATATTTCATTGCCATGACAATGATGTACAAATAGGAAATAAACTTGTATTTAAGGATGCAGTTCCATCACACATTTTCATAACTTCCTGCAGAAACTATTGAAAGTATCTGTGGAGAACAGTGGCACAATAAACACTTGTTATTCAGGCTGTATATTAATGTCCACTCATGTAGGCGACACCAGTTTATATGAACACACTGCTGGCTCCACATAAACAGCACAACATTAGAATGTTATTCATATTGAGAGCTATTCATTACTTGAAAGGTGCACTATGTTGATGAAAACACAAAGGAACTTGTGGAAGGAACTTGAAGAGTGTGTGTGTGTGTGTGTTCCCCTTAACCTTCAATCGCTCTCCCTTTCTGAAGCTGAGTTCACCATGAGATGTAGCTGCAAAGTCGTACTTGGCCGTAGCCTCCATGGTAACACAACTAAACAGGTAAAACAAAATAAATGGTGCAAAGGTGTTTACAAAAGATAACGCTGATAAAGCATGTCATTTACTTAACTTATACATTTCTATTTTTATTTACCATGTAATGTAGCCAATTAGGTGGAATTAAACAACATTTAACAGGTGAAAGGGTTGGGTTTTTTAGGAGATATAT
>JAVQJD010079485.1:2500-35613 GCA_036023655.1 Nannoperca australis
TCTTGCCTTTCTGCTTGTGTACAGATTAGACAAACTGGAGAGAAGCTTTGGCATATTTTTTTACTTTGGAGAGAGAGGCCAGCTGTTTCCACATTTCCAGACTTTATGCTAAGCTACGCTAACCTCCTCCTGGTTTTAGCTCGAAACATCTTGTCATCTCACTCTTGGAAAGAAGACTAATTACTGAGTGCTCTGATTGGTCAATGATATGAACTCATAATCACATGGAGTGCCACCTATTCAACTGAAAATCCCTGCAGAATTTAAATCATTACATGGAACCTGAAGCCACTTCTGACTGAGACAGCAGCATGTTACAGCGTGGTGTCTTTTCACAGTCAGCGCTGCTGCTTGTCAAATGTTTGGTTAATCCCTGAGAAGAAAGGTGAAGAAAGGCAGTGATAGTTTGCTGAACTTGTATGGACAGAGGCTGAACTATCCAAACACATTAGTTGTAAGCTGCAGATGCCGGCCGTGTCACGACTTGAAGTTCAGCACCTCGGCTCCTAACACAGGCATGGCAATCATGCATTTGGTCTCGGTCTTCTCACAAGCACCGACAGGCAGAGAGAGAGAGAGATCAGGACAGAAGACATGTGCTCTGCTCTCTGCTAAATTATTCTTACTCACTATTAACATGTCAGTGTCAACCTCAGCCTCACTGTCCTATAGAGGCCAATATCAATTCAATAATCTTTAGTGTTCCTGGAGGGCATAAAAACCATAGGAGAAATGTACTGTACATACAACACAACAACAGAAACACTATCAACAACAACAACAAGTGGAAGCAAACACAAGTTAGTTAAAGTAGTTAGTAAAAAGTGGACCTTAGATATAAAGGAGCCTGGAGCTCTGGAGCCTAGGGACCCTACACCTCCAGGTGGAACTCCTTTAACATGTCCTTTCCATCAACATACAAGGATTTCTTTGGTGCCATACCTGAGTTGGGGTTGGACAGTTGTCTCTATTTACAGTGTGTACACTGGTCAGAATGTTTGATCACATGCAGGCTCAGCACAGTAACAGACAAGATGCAGCAGGAGCACACAAACACACACCTACATTACCTCCTTAAAAGTATGAAAAACAGGAGTTGGATCAGTCCAGGTATAAGGCAACAACAACATCGACAGCTTGTGTTCGTTCATCTACAGTGCACAGCACAGAGCGACCGGTGTTTCCACTGATGAAGAAAACTCAACCAAATCAGAAGCAGAGAGGTTCACATCACATCCAGCAGAGTGTCCCTGCACAGAACAGGCCCTGACACACAGCAGATACACTCTCAGCATATTCAACTTCCAAATGTAACACGCACACTTTACTTCACCATTCATAAATACATTCTGCAGCAAGGAGAGCGAGCTGGCAGAGAAAGCACTCCATCAAAGAAGGGGTGGCAACGCTGCTAATTCAGTTGTAAAAATGAAGCACAGACACGCATACACACTCCAATAGGTGCAAGTGTGTGTATGTGCCTATGTAACACAGACACACACCCACACACACACACACACAATATGTTAAGCGAGGCTAATACACATGTACACAAAGTGCACATGTATTCACGCACAGAACAGAAGAAATATGTCATCATTTTCCTTCTTTATGACTTCTGACTATGAGGGCAAAGTCCTCACTTGCAGGCAAACACCTGGACCTGAGACAGAGATGGTCTCTCTCTCTCTCTCTCTCACACACACACACACAGACAGACAGAGAGAGAAAGAGAGAGAGAGAGAGAGAGAGAGAGAGAGAGAGAGAGAGAGAGAGAGAGATAGAGAGCAGGCTTGGAATGTTAGCCTAAAGGAAGGCACAAATATTGTATGAAGGAGGCGAGGGAAGA
Source organism: Nannoperca australis (assembly GCA_036023655.1). Classification (NCBI taxonomy): domain Eukaryota; kingdom Metazoa; phylum Chordata; class Actinopteri; order Centrarchiformes; family Percichthyidae; genus Nannoperca; species Nannoperca australis. The sequence continues at coordinate 4,350 of JAVQJD010079485.1, forward strand.
AGAAACACAGGAAGACAAAAGGAAGACTCAAGAGGAAAACAAAAGTGGATGAATGAGGAAAGACTAAGACGGGGCAGGAAAGCAAGGGGGGGGGGGACAAAAGGCAGGACAAAGGGAAAGAGAGTAGAGATGGTGAGGGGAGAAAAGAAGCAGAGAAACACATCAGCTAACCAGTTAGAGTGGAAATACAAATGATTATGATGACACACTCATAAGAATTATTTACTCAAAGACCTCATCTATAACAGACCTTTTAGATATTCCCAGCAGAACCTGAAGGCAGCAGTTTAATGCTGTAAGTGAACACAGCATGGGCTATACTGAGAGGGGGGCAGTGTATCAAATCTCAGCTCACACTGTTACCATGGCATCATGGCACACACACACACACACACACACACACACAGGACCCAGATGTCCAATAGTGATGATGTCATTAGAAGTATTGACAGGGCTGACTGAACTAATGAAGCCAGCTGTGTGAAAGCAGGAATATTTCACCTGGATAATGAGCTTATTTTGTGGTGCTGATAACACTGATAACAAATTTTAACAACATACTCGTGTGCATGATTTATACGGAGCCCATCGGTTGCCATGGAGAAAACAAACAAACAAGAGAAATAATATCTGTGTGCACGCACTGTATATAAAGAGGGGCGACGCGTCCCGCCCACACACCTGTCCTGACAACGCTTACCGCTTTCTTTGCCTGCATTAACGTTAACACTGCGCGCCAAGTACAGGTTGCTGTGGTTACTCCCTGTTAGCAGCATGCTAGCTCTGTGTGCCTAAATACTGAAGGAAGTGTTTAATTCTCTGTCTTTAGGTTGATGATGTTTGTGCAATGTAGGTTGGTCAGCTAGCTGTAAATGGCGGAGGTGTGAGACCATGGACAATCTGATGGACAGTAAACGAGCATGGAGACACACTGACTTAGCCGGTTTAACAGTCCTGTCTCATCTTTGACATCCCAAAACATAGCTTAGACACGCTTAGTAAGGTTTATGTGGTGCAGAGTATGAAGCTCTGGAAGACAAGCGTTGGCCAGAGATGATTCAATTGTGATCTACGCAAAGTGTGTGTACAATAGAGTATATCACTAAGTGTGACCCCTCTCTGTGGACTGCTCTGTGCTCTGTGTCTGCAGGGGACAAAGTTGACTCACAGCTCCATCCTTTCTACAAGCCAACAGGATGTATACAATTTGTATGCCTGCTATTGTCCATTGTCACGTAATGACTGGCTGTGGTGAAGCTGGTCTGGCCTTCCAAGCAACCAAGGAAATACCAAGCCTCAGGCACGCACGCACACACACGCACGCACAATAAAGGGTAAAAATAAAAGACAAAACACTGTGTAACAAGTATAAAGAATTCTTGGAATTGTATTCCAGGACACAGCCAGGTCAGCTAAGGTAAGAAAAGTAGAGACGAACAATGGGACATATTCCACCAATCAGTACTCAGCAATCTCTGTGGGGCTGGGTACCTTTTTGCTACTGACTGTAATGTGTCTGCAGCACTGAGAAAAACTGTTCAGTACTGAAAGCTGTTATTTGTTTTCCTCAAGGCTCCAGTATGCTTCATATGTACACGTTTGTCTGTCCTGTTGGTCCAACGTGCCCGACACATGCCCAGCCCTGGCCTCCCCCTGGCTGCATCCCACTGCCTCCCATGTCTTTAAAGTCTAATGGTAATTTCGGACCCTACTCAAAGCTTTCACAGTGTTGCACTCGTGGTACACAAAATGTGACAGAAGAAGAAAAAAAAGGAGAACTTAAGAGATAAGATCAAATCCTTCCCACCGCCACACACCAGGCCTGTGATTGTCTGTCATGTCGAAAACCTACAAACATAATCAGACACAGCCGTCCCAGATGCTGTGACAACATGACAAACACTTGGTGGAAACATACTGAGGCCTTTAGTCTCTACTAGACTTCAGCCCAACATCTCCAGGAATTACTCTGTATGATCATTGTCTGTGACTCCATAATTTACATCCACTGCCAGTGCAGGAAGGATGCAGCCATTTCTTTTGGCCTCGCCGTAACCATACTGCCATGTGTGGACACTGTTGACAGAAAGAATTCAAAGTGCTGGCATTGAACATTTAAACGCTGCATCTGAAAGTAATCTAAAGCAGCGAGTTCAGAAGAGACAGGCTGCTTCAGGCTAGCCTACGTGGAAATAGATGGCTAATGATGGAGCTAGTGCTTTATTAGAAATAATTTCCAGTGCTGCCATTGTTTGATCCCATCAACAGTTCCAACCTAATTACTGTAGTCTCATGCCTTGTCTGTCTGCATGCTCTGTTCTATTTAATTCATTGGATTTGTCCCACATCAGCTGCTGGAACCCCCTCCTCCATCCACAGTCTGTTGCATCCGGGGGGTGGGGGGGTCAGCTTCAAAGGAAGTATGTATTTTGTGATGCTGTAAGTTATTTTACATGTATTTGTGAGTTTTCAAATGAACACTGATGAAATGAATCATCTGTCTATTAAGCTGCCTCCTTGGCACTTTCCCTCTCAATAAAATACCTTGGGAGCTGTTGTCTGGAGGTCACAGCAAGGGGAACTGACAGAGATCCATGCTCCCAGCTGGTCCTCCTCCTCCTCCTCCTCCTCCTCCTCCTCCTCCTGCAGGGCTGCTGATGCTGGGAGCAGCCTGCAGCCTCCAGCCCGGGGCATCACACGCCCTGAGTCTGCCAATTAATCACACTGCTCCCTCCCCCATGGTCCTTTGTACCCCTCATAGTCCCATTCACAACACTGAAGCTCCTGCATGTTGTCCCACCTTATACCGACTCGTCTGTGTACTCCCAATACATCAATACGAATCAGCTGCATAGCAAATCCTTTATATATCAGAAAGTCTCATAAAAAGAACCAGGTGCCAATGAGCTGAAACTGTTACAATGACACTAAATACTAATAAAGACAATCAGTTCACTGTAAAAGTCACAAATAAACACACCAAGACAGACCCTATGGCATCCTTTAATAATATGAGACTAATAAAACACTATAAAGCACAGTCTTCTGAAGTCCCTACAGGAGTTCCTGGTCAATACTTAGCAAGATACGCCTTTCTTTAACATTTGGAGCTGAAATAAGAGCCAGCACATCCTCTCCTCTGTAAAGGAAGCTACACACAGCTAACAGCTCCTGACTGACAACAAGCTAACAACAGCGGACACCTGGTGAATGAAAGTCGAAGGTAAACAGAGTTTCAGAGCAGCAGGCAGCTTACCTTTGCCCTGTTTCTCCTTTTCCATGATGTTAAAAAGAAATATTCCTGTCGGACAATAGAGCAGGGCGGTTGTCAAACCCCCAGCAGAGACTGACAGCACGGTCGGCCAATGGTAGGTTCCGTCACAGGAGGCGGGTCTTGTGGGACACCTTGCTCAGAGTAGAGGCCGGTGTTTTGCCAAAAAGTGACTATGAACACAAAATAATTACACAAAAATCCTGTAAAGCTTAAAAAAATCACAAGTTTTAACAGCTATTTGGTTTGGAATGTCAGAAATCAAAGAGGTGTAGTGTTTTATTGGACATAGTCAGCTCTAAAAAACCGTAACCCTCAAGATTGAAATCAAGTCTTTTGTAGTTATAAATAACCTTTTAATCACAAGCTGGGAGCTGTAATCACTTTTTTGCAGGTAGAAATCTGCTTGTAACTGGTTATAATGGCATTTTAAAGGTATTTTACCAGGTAACAATATATTTATATTATATTATTATTTGGCAGACAATCACTTTTTGGCACAACACCTGTACTAACAGCCCAGACATCCTGACTTACTGCTCATTTACAACAGCAAAAAGAAGCATAATGCCACCAAGATGACATTGTTTCAACCAAACGAGGAAACATGTTAATCATCTTACTTTCATTTCCCTGGTAGGTGACGATTCTGTGGTCATGTGTAGGAACTCAGAGCACTCGGTTCAGATCTGAGGAAGATCTGTCTTATTTGGAAAAGTCAGCTTGAAGCACAAACCTTTCCCTAACCTCAGCTAGTGTTTTAGTAGCCTTAAACTGCACCATGCTCATTGTCTGAAAAATGCAATAAAATGAAATGATGAATTAAGAAAATGTAACTAATTCTGATCATGGTGGAAACCCCCTAAGGAGACCAGCATCAGTACACTGCAGATTGAACTGGATAAAACACTGAGCATTAATGGACATGTGGTTGTAAGGATTAGAGGGGAGGATATGAGAGAAGAGAAACAAATGAGTGAACAGCCACCACAACAAATAGATTGTTCAAGATAAATATCTTCTAGGCAGATTCATGTTGTCTTTAATGTTTTTCAACACAACGCCGAATTGAATATTTATTACAACAATAATCAGATATCCCTTTGCAACAAAGCCAACCAGTTAACTAACAAGACAAAGAGATTCAGCCACAGCAAACCTTCATCCATCAGACACTCATTCAGACTGATTGATAATCAATTGTAAATCTTTACAGGAACAAATGTAAATGTTAAGATAAACCATAGATCCCCCAAAAAAAAAACATAACATGCTGAAACACAACATTTCAGCATACACTGTGTCTATGGAGGCTGTATTCAGAATAGACTTCACTCTGGAGAAAACATAAAATGCAAACAATAGGAATCAATATTGTTTCTCAGTGTGAACCGTACACCACAGGCTCTGAGTAATGAGTGCGTCTCTCTGCGTGTGTTATCCAGTCTGCGTGGGCTGTCCTCTCACTACTCTGATGTAGCATCACTCTGGCTTCATTCACACTGGGGCTTCAGGCTTCATTTGGAATCACTGCTCATATTTGCACTTTTGTGATGACGTATGATGTTTATAGCGTCCCTGACTATGACCTATATCTGATTCCTAGTCCTCCACCTGTGATGAAGCGAATGAGAAAGATGAATCATCCATTGAAGTTTCATCACCATTGAAAGCAGTTGGAGCCTTGTAACAGCCCTATGAGGATAACCAGTGCACCATCACTTCTGTAGTCCAGTGCAAACAGTGGACCCCATCCAGTCCATGGTCGCTGCAGATGCTAGTAGATGATTTAGGAGTGAGTCGTGGGGAACGTGTTATCTGCTGGTGCTAAGCAGACAAGTGTTATTTTTCAGTTAGAGCCCTTATTTATTGACTTGTGGCCCAGCATTTTACATGCAGAATAAAACTGGCAGATTTTCTGCAGACAAATTTAAACATGTTTGGAACAGCTCCGACTGTGACTGACTCTCTAAACTTAAAGACTGTAGAGAGAGGAACTGCACTGTAGCTGCAGTAACTGCAGCTCTGGTCCTTTCACTTGTTGTGACATTGTGCCTCACTTACTGAAATCTGGGAACATGGAGACAGTTTATTTGGAGGTGAAACCGAAAGAAGGGTGCACCTGTAATTTTGTTATTATTTGCTCACCACAGCAGGTGGGGTGTTCCAGACATGTCCTCCAAGAACAGAGCTAACAGAGAGAGAGAGTATTGGACATCAGTTGACATCAACACCACTCCACATGAATGATCATGTTGCTCTGTGACAGCTGGATGTGGAAATAAGCAGCTGTTCAACAAATCCATATATGTTAATGCACTACTTGTTTCTGCCAAGTGGCCTAAAAAAGGTTTATCTGTAAACTGTGCATAAAACAGTTTGAGTACAAATTGAACTGTTCGCCTTTGTTTCCTCTTCCACATAAGTTTGGCTGACCTGGGGGTTTAGGTGCACCTGATTGTCTGACTTCTTTTTAGTGATGTCACCATGTTCCCAGATCTTAGCAATACACTTGTAAGAACAGTGTTATCATAATAACCAATAGAAACTCCCATCACCCTCATTTGCTATTGGCTGCAGTTTTCCTTTACGTGACTCCAAACCAGGAAACCTGTGTGGGACAATCAAACCTGAAAATGTTGTGAATGAACACCTTGTTGAAAATTTCTCATGTTTGAGTGAATCTCCAGACACCAGAAGATGAATGAAGATTTAAAATGTGTCTAACAATGAAAACAGTTTGTTTGTTAGTTGTTACATTCTGCAGACTGATTATAAACTAGGGAAGTCTGAAGTAGCATACTTTGAGCTGCAGAAATGCTTTGATCAGTTTTAGCTTAAGTTAGATTTAGGAAAACATTTGGACTACTAGAATGTCTGGCTTCTGTTTCTATAGCTGCATTAACGTCGACAGTTTGTAACACCAGCCACAGTGTTTCTGTGCATCTTCTTTTCTTCAGTGCATCTTCTCCAGCTTCAGATGATCATCTTTCACCACTGGAACAACATAATGGACAAACTCCTTTATCAAACAAACTCAAGCACTCCAATCCATAGTGAGTCTGTTTGGATAAAGCACTTTAATAGCAGAATATTAGAAAGAGGACATGACACTTTATGACAACAGTTAGTGTGTTACTTACAGGATACTCAGATTAAACTCAAATTTTGATATGTTTCCCTTAAAAAGCTCTCTTCTCAGTGATGCTATTCATTCAACACTACACCCTTAAGGTTTCAAAATAAAATCCCTTCCTTAATGTTGCAATTAAATAAATACCTAACACAAGCTATTGGAAGCAGCTGACCTGGGCATTTTATTTGACACAATTTAACCAGAAAATGATCAACCACTCAAACCACATTGATGATAATGTTTTCATACATTTCTAAACCCATTTTTTCCCATCCTCATGCATGCCTGAAGAGTTATACACCATGGTTTGTATACAGACAAATAAATCTGGTATATGTCCAGTATATGTTCACACATCTTGCAGATGGCGTGTTGATCAATTTGCGATCCAGAAATCGTCAAGCAAAGCTGATGGGCTTTAGCTTAAATGTGGAGCTTTTACTTTACGCAACGGTGCTTTCAGACAATGAACATATAAGGAGTTAAATCTCTGAGAAGATAAAACACAGTTAGAGTATTGAGTTCTAAATCAACAAGACCCCACTTGTTGTGCTGCTGCAGGTCTGGGAAGCTTAACAAAGTCAGCATGGGCTTTTTTTTCTGGTAATAAAATCATGATTTCTCTCAGCTGCGTCTCATGATTGGTTCAATGATCCTTTCCAGAGGTCAAAAATAGCTTATAAAAATAATTTCTTTTGTTTTTTGATGTGAGTGCATGTCATTATGGTAATGATGCATGTTTGACACCTTTACACACCCTGGAACCTTCTGTACTGTATGTTTTCTGCAGGGCCCCTCCTTAGGCCTGCTCCTGTTTTATACCCCTCTCTATCTGTGATTTACTGCTATGTTGTGGCCCCTATCCAGTCCTGGCTCTTCTATCTCTCCTATCTGTGCTGATTTACAAGATGCTTGTGTAAGATATGGGACCACATTCAATCATATCAGGGCACGCATATCAAAACTATTCGTCCAGTCTTTTCCAACTTCTCTGATTGAAAACAACATGAAGAAAAAACCAAAAGTGTACGATAAGGTGCTTTTTGAGCAAAAGATCAGAGAAGCTGGAGCCGTCTTTCATGTCTTTGGTGTTGACATGCTTGAACAGTGAGTGTGTACAAGTCTGCAGTCTCTTCAATGTCCTAAAATAATGGCAAGGGTGTAAACATGACAGTCAGTCAGAGGAGGGAGGGCAACTTAAAAAGATGGAGAATCAGCGAGAGAGAAAAGGCAGAGCAGACAGATAAGATGATAAACCCTTGCAAAGTGAAAACCATCTAGTTGCTGATGAAAACCTTCAGATAGAAACGGGGAGTCAAGTCAAGATTGACAGAGTAGAAGAAGGCGCACATAAAACAGTCAGAAGCACAGAAACCTGGGGGAAGCTGTTGTTTTTGCCAGTGTATAAAAGCGTCGAGATCGGAGGGAGGGGGAGGATGCAGAAACCACATGGGAGGTGAGGAGCATCAACACAGGCCATGCAAACGCAGCTCCTCGTCCTCTTCTGTAAGGTTGTCAGTCAAACATTCGGACCACATAGCATACAAAAAGCTATAGATGCTGCCTCAACGTCGTGGAAATGTTCCCGCAGGGCGCGTCTCTCCCTGGCGTCACAGGCAGAGGGCGTGGCATTTTACAGGAAATGTAAGGGTATCATGGCGGTGCATATCTAGATATTTCAGAGGGGTTGGTTTTCTTTTCTGCTTCCTCCCAGACAGGACGGATGCTTGTTGCTTTCTTTTCTGTCTAAAAAAGGCGTGCCTTCTTCTTCATGTCGTTCTTCTTCCAGAGGGCCAGCCGGTCAAACTGCTCCAGGGTCATGCCAAAAACCCTGTGGAAGTCCTCAGACGATAGGTGTCTCTGGAAAAGCAATACACTTAGACTGTCAGATGATGACAAATTAAAGAAGCAACAGTCAACGTTAGTTCTTACTAAGAAGGTGACACCTCTCCAAACTCAACTAAGAAGCTGTAGTTGCCACACTGCCACAGTGTGTTTGCTGTACTGAAAGGGATGCCAGATCAGCTCGTGCTCAAATTGCTTACCTTTGGAATGTATTGACAAGCAGCTATTTTATTGTTTATGTGTGACTATTGCTGAACAGTGCCTAAAAGTGGCAATTATCACAAAAATGGGCATGATGGGTTTTCTTTTTACCATTGAAATGTTTAATAGTACAATGTTGACTGACTAAAAGTACACAAGTGTCTAAAGGTCAGTGAAATGACTCCGTTATGTCAGTTACAAAGACATATCTAAAGATTGCTAACTTTAGTTATTACTGGCCAGCATAAGCTACTACCTGTCTTATTGTCTGACTGTTGATGATCCTTTTAGTGACTTTTTCTCACATGCTTCTGCTGTACGATAAATCAGTAGCAGCTTCACACTCTCAGACTGGACTCACATAGAAGACATTCATCAATGCTAAGATCATGTTTGTGTTCACCACATAAGCAGAAGGCTATTACATTGCCTTCTGTATTGAGGTTTAACAGACTAAATTCAATTCTGTGCCTCAGAAGTTCATCCAAACACAACAGCTATCCAAAAACCCAGCTCGGCTCTCGCTGCAAACACTCACTAACTCCTCTGTAAATGTCAAAAACATCCCATGAAACAAAAACATGCATGGTATTGATTTAGACCCAGAACAAAAGCATACGCCACTTTATTGTAAAACTTTGGCTGCAATGTGCGTCTCTCTGATGATAGTGATTGTAAATTAAAGGCAGGCTGTTCCTGTGTGGTAGCCAATCACCTGGTTTCCATACCAACCAACAGAGAGGAACGTGGAGCGATTGGTTTTCACCCTTAGGCAAAAACAGCCAGATCCCTTTCATTTTCCCTGCCATGCTGACAGGATAACAGCATTATGGTAAAATCACAGAATACCATCTCTATTATCAAGACATTGAAATAGTTTAAACTACTAGTGACTGTAAAAGCACCGCTTACATGGCCTCAAACCCAATCAGTGATGTCAGTGTTTTCTATCAGTGGCACAACACCTGACTGGGGTTTGGCTGGATGTGCAAGTATGCTAGAGAGTTGGGACCTAAAGGCAGAGTACTTTAGTACTTCAGTACTTGCTAGTATTACTATCAGGACTTGAGACATAAACCTCTGTTACTGTTATCAACATTGAATTGACACACGTAACCAAATTCCTTACTAGACATTAAAGCAAAAACAACAAAACACAAATAAGCTAAAGGAGTTTAGTTGCTTGTTTAGTTGAGAGATCAAAACGTTATTGTCAAAAAGAGTTGCAGATTCTGTCATGCAAGCATATATATTTATTATATATTTTTTTAATTAAAAAATCATTGTAAATATTGTAAATATCTCCATCCATAAAATTTTTTCTGAGAGCCCACCCCATGCTTCTTAAAATGAATGCTAAATGAATGTGACAGGGTCATACTGGAAATACTCAATGATTATAATCTTTTGCCATTAAAAAGGTTACAGTATATCAGCTATTGATGACTTAAAAGAACACTGTAAAAGCTCTAATGCTGAAAGAGCACATCATCTCAGAATGGATTTAACTGCTGAGTGTATAACTAACAGTGAGAATATAAAAATCTGCTTGGATCAGCAGGCTTCCACCCCCGCTGGCAACACTGCTGGCGTGTGGAGTGATAAGCAGACACTATCATAGCAGAAACATGACACACACACTGACGCTGTGCAGGTGCAGACAAGGAGGTTACATGTCAGCACACTGTGGCTTTATGCTAAGCTAGGCTAGCTGCATCCTGACTCTACCAAAAATCGTAAACTCTTCCTTTACAGAGGCATCTCCTCTGCAGCAGCCACCAGTGACAGGTCAAACATATCCCATTTGGTTGGATTGTGTAAAGTGTCTCTGTCTTGGCTCTGAGTTTGAGTTCAGCTGCTGATTAGTTTGGGTAAACCAACACCACTTTGGGGTCAAGGATCAGGAACAGTGGTGAGTAAAGCAGAGGTTGGAATATTTATTTCTGACACACACATTCACACTAATGACAATACGGCTCCAGTCTGGTGACCCCAACCACAAAGGGGATCTTTTGCGTCAGTAACACTTCGATATCCCGACGGTCCGACTCCTCTTGGGACAATATTCCCAGAAAGGATCACAAGGACTTCTCATATTAGGGTTACTGAAGGTTTAAACATTTTAAAAGGACAGGAGGACCCAATGCTGCACCACAAGACAAACCACAATTTGAAGTTTTTAAATGGGGTTTTAATCCTATATGGAACTTTACTTGAGACTGCTTTACTGCCTGAAATATTTCCTGTTTTCAGCTGAAGAAACTTAATGAGTTCCGAATCTGTAAATGTGTAGTGTAATAATAACAACTGCGGGAAATTTGTTATTACGGGACATTAAGTCCAGTTGTGCTTATTTTCTTTATTATAAGACATGCATGTGGGTTAAACTTGCCATGACCCAGTGTAAGAGCAAGTAATGTGATACAACATCAGTAAGTTAAAACCAATACTACTGCCATTTATATTCACATTGAATTAAATCCCACCATTTATTAACTTTATTTGGCATGTTGCCACTTGAACCTAAAGAGGTTTTGTCTTGAAAAGTTTGTCTTGCAGCAAACTACAGCACACAGCCAAAAGTAATGTACCTGTATATAATAGTTGACATGTGTCATTCCATCTGTATTAATCTGCAACTAGAACAGCCTCCACTTTTCTGTTTGCAGCCTTTCCACCAGAGTGTGTAACATGGCTGCAGAGATTTGTTCTCATTCAAGAGCTGACTGCAGGCCAGGCTGTATCACCCAAAGGTGTTGGGTGGGGCTGAGATCAGTGCTCTGTGTAGACCAGTCAGTCAAACCCAAACTGATACCACAGAGTTGAAAGAACACTATTGTGAAACTATTGTATGCTGTAACATTAAGACTTCCCCTACATGAAAGTAAAGGCTTCTGTATGCTTCAAACGAACAAGGTCGTATGAGGTGTTGTGCGACCACGCCTAAACACAAAGTTACCTGTATGTTTCTTTGATGCACAAAGTAATTTTGTCATTTTGGTTTTGACTAACCTGGCTCTAACTGATATTTTATCTGAAGTATACTGAGGTCCTTTCTTTTTTTATCATTCATCCACATTTACAAAACTGGACATAGCACTTCTCTAAGCTTTGGCTTAATCCCACCTGGTTTAACTACCTGGCTACTTCACCCAAACTGCATAATTATGAATTTAAGCCATCCTTTAAACCACAATTGACCATTTTCTCAGGCTTTTCAATGACCTGTGGAAAGAAGGGGGGAGAGGACAGAGCAGGCAGATGAAGATTCGAGCTCACCTCCAGTCTGGTGCGGTCCACATCTCTGGGAAGCTTCACTTTCACTCTATGTGTCACTGCCAGAATTTCATAAGGGTAGATCTGGCACACACAAAGCAAGCATTGTTGGAGATTTATTAGGGAACACAATTATAATCCAGATTCCAAACAAAGGTGCCAAGAATATTATTTGTAAAGTATTAACAAATGAGGGAAATCTTACCTTGTACTCTGAGAGGGAGGAAGAGAGAGAGAGAGAGAGAGAGAGTTAATCTGGTGGAACAATGAGGTTTTATTTGAATAGCAGACCTATTATGAAAACTACCGTAATAGAGCCTGAAAATAAATTACACCTTGTGGATTCAAATCTCCTCAAAGATATTGGATTTCAAAGGCGTCAAAAGCATTAAAAACACACATTCTCTCTCTCTCTCTCTCTCTCTCTCTCTCTCTCTCACACACACACACACACACACACACACACACACACACACAAACACACACACAGTTATGAGGTTGGCGTCCTGTCAGCTCAGTCTTTGCCCAAGATACAGCCAGGACTGCACACCAATAATTCTGCAGCTGGAAAAATGACATCACCCCTCGGTGTTGTAACCTCCAGTAACTGATCTGCAGCCAGAGCTGCAGGGCTCAGCTCTGCATGTTTGGTCACAATGTAATCAGGGATGGCAAAGGGACCTTACAACTTAAAGGAAAGATAACACGAGCCTTTTCACATTTTATATTTGAAGGTATTAGCTGATACTGTTATTTGGGGACTGAGCCTGTGACCTGACTGCATTAGGTGACTGACATTGGAGCCCTTCTGAAGTTTGGAAGGAAACTCTCCCTGATGAATCATTTCATTGTCACATTCTGGGTCAATTTTGGATGAATTCAGTAACTATGATGCAGTGTTTTGTCCATAGTTGCAAAGACCTACTCGTGTCTTGCATGATTTGGCGCAGAGAGAAATAATCTAACCCTGGGTTTCTTGAAGCTTAAAGTTACAACTTTAACCTCAGACATTGTTTCATTGTTACTGTTCAAATATCTACAGACTGTATTGTATGTATTTAAGGTATTTACTGTAGCTGAAGCACAGCAACAGTACAACACCGGAAAAAGCTTACAAAGCGTCTAACATTCTGAAGAACACAACAATAAGCAGGACATAACCAGCATTTATTTATTTTTTACTCTCACCTCTCATGCCTCCCCAGCTCTGGGAGTCTGGGTCCATTTCATCCTCCACCATCTCAGCAGCCTATAGGAACAGACACACATATAAACATAGAGCAGTTAGACCATCATTCTGATGTGCTGCTCTATGCTGCCAAGAACATTGCAGGTCTTTATTGAAGCCAGGGTTCATCTGAAAGCCTTTTAGTCACTGCGTTTGCCCTCTGTTTGCTCACATTTCTTCAGGCGGACCAATAGGAAATACAAATGTAAATACAGTTTGAAATGAAATGATTCATTGGCTAAATGAAAATCAAAATATATAAATCAGAAATATAAATACGACAAAATACCTGCCAACATTTTGGGATTCAGAAAACTGTGCCATTCTCTATATGAGCAATGTGCTTGCACAGAAAGATACTGTATATTGAAAGTATATTGTTACATAGCAGAAAAAAACTAATTCCCTTCATTCTTCTGCCAACACACTTAATCCACCATGTCAACAACACTAACTAGTAATATCAGCAAGTGAAAAATAGTTCAATATACTTTGTGCCATGAATCCATCATGGCTCCTGAGCTTTCATTTCCTTCTCTGTTCTGTTTTGTCTGCCTGTCCTCTATCCATCAACAAACACAGAGCGAGAGCAGCAAAATCAGCGGATGATAGAGTAAATACCCCCAACGTCCTCATAATAAACCGGAGCCCTGCCTGTGTGGAGTGAACGATACTGACTGAGCTCTGTGTAATCTGATACCCAAACTGTGAGAGAAAACCTTGGGGAGGCTGAAAAGGAGGAAAACGTTCAAATGGGCCTAAATGCTACTCTGAGGATTCCTGTGTTATTGTTTGTAGAGGGTAGAAGGGGAGTGTTGATTTGATAAAACTGCTGTGATCACATGAAGGTGGCACCCTATTTGTCTACTGTAGCCCAATGGGTGTTAGAGTCTGGATAAGAAACACCACAACCCAGTGGCCGAAAATACAACTACTGTCAGCTCTTTTGTTAAGAGTCGTGGGATGTGTGGGTGAGCTTGGTTTAATCCCCTCACTATGGTAACAGGCACACTCCATTACCATTAACAAGTCACTCTACACTGAGTCAAACGCTCAGCCCACGCAAAGGACAGCACACCCCCTGCCTGACATGAGCCCTGCCAAGGCTTTGGGCCCAGCCTTTACTGTGCCAGACTTGAATTGGATGGGAACAAAAGACATTGAGGCTGGTTATTATTTAGTGTGGGTTAGGGTATTGTGTCATGTTGGCTTGGGGAAATATACAAACCCTGGTGCCAGATGGGACACGCAAAGGTTTAGATTATGAGGTAGGTACAAGTTGGATTATAGGGATGCTATAGTTTATTAGGACTTGGGTTTATTTTGGTAGTTTTAGTCATGGGTTATGTTGGTTATGATAACGTTGTTCATTTCTGAGCTCTTGGAATGCATCACGACCACTAAATAGATCCAACGTGTCAGAAGATCAGATAAGTCAAATATAATTGGAAGAGAACACAAAGATGAAAGCTAAAATAATTACCCAACTGTCCCTTGTTTACACCCCTCAGAGTTTCTTGACCTTGCTTCAACTTTGGCCTACCATTGTAGTTTTGTGCACTCACTGATTTCATGTGCAATGAAGCATTATCAGCAACATTATGGGTGCCCTTACTTTTAGTTTTACTTCCAAATAAAGTGCTTTAGATTCTCTGGCAAACTGTGAGCTTGTTTCGAACCTTTCTGAGTGTCAGACAGTTGGTGTTTCTTGCCCAGTTAGATTAAAAGACTTAAAGGATGCAACCGATGGCAAGCATTCTGAAAATGTTTTTCCTTTAATGGCTGAAGTTTGAGCTGTGGTATTTGTAGTATTGAATTGTATTTTTTTAAATTCATATACTTTATACTCTTACTTCGGCTTTTGGAAATATCCAAATCCATATTGTCTCTTTAATTATTATTAGTTATTTATGATTTTATGTCCATTAATTGTTCCATAACAACATCACTACACAGATTTCTTTTTTTTTTTCACCCTCATCATTGCAGCTCACCTTGTGGATGCCGTTACGTCCATATCCAGGTAAGGATGCAGACTTATTGTAGGGGAAATCTGCACAGAGAATTTTTTTTTAATTATTTTATGCTTTGCATGCTGTTCAAGATCTATATTGATGTATTCATGTCACTCACAGCAGGGTGAGCGTGTGATTGGCTACTCACTTGGCTGAGAGGCGTCAGTGGGCAGACTGCAGGTAGACTTGCAGGGATCCAGGTCTTCTGGACCCATCTGCCCATCTATTTCACTCTTCAAGATCATCCAACTGGTTCTCTGTAGAGAGAGAGAGAGACAGAGAGAGACAAGAAAGATGGAAAGAAGTGATGGATGATGGCAAAGTATGAGTTAGTGAATTAGTAAATGGATGTAAAGTATTTGCAAAGTTTAGGGAAATGACGGACAGAGAGATACACACAGACCCACCTTGCTATCCTCCCCATCCTGCCAGGATGTTCTAGAAGCTGTAAAACAGTCAGATGTTACAGGATATCACAGTTAATGTGCGGGATCATCTGCCTCTCAGCTCCACTGTACTGCACCATTAACGCTACAGTAAATCACCCCCGGACCGTGACATCATCAGCTGCAGATGGCCTCTACAGGGATCTCGACATGCACTGTGTACAGTACAGTAAAACAGGATGGATAGCAACCACTATCATTTGTATCAACATTGTACTTAACAGGGCTGCACTGAGATTTTGGGAGTCTGACCCATGACTTGGTCACCGGAGTCCTGATTACAAGGACATTTGGTAAGGATATCCACGGTCCCATGATGATGATTGCAAATGATCAATGTCCCCTTGACAAATATTTTGATCAGTGACACTAACCTCAGATTCATTCAATTTGCTCTGAATAATCATGATCACCAGAGGATAAATGTGCTTCTTTTTCTCATCTCTTATTTTAGTGTCACCAGCAGCCCAATGAATTAGAACCTTTATATTAATATTGTATGTTCTCACTCTCATTACAGTTGTCCTTGTCTTGTCAACACTTTTTTATACAGCTGTGATGCTACATGCAAAGTTGTTTCAGCAATACTAGCTAGCTATCAGTTAGCTGCATGTATACCACTGTTTAGGCTAACACAGTAAAACATAAACTGTTTCAGAAACCAATCTTCTTGGATTTAATGCAGTTTTGTCCAGAATGTTTAATAGTAACAAATAGATATACTTCAAACCTGTTTGCATGTTGAACAAAACTGTGTTACCTTTCCCATCCCTTCAACATAGTGTAAGATAAAATATATTGTTTAATGTTATGTTCTGTAAATTTGCACGCATGAATTAATCATCAAAAAATCTTATCTAATTGTCTTTTGTTTTGTTTAGGACAATGTCAAACACATGATTTTGCAACATACTGCATGCTAAAGCATTAGCATATACACTGGATAGAGGTATCTAGATAACTTTGGTGACAACCCTCTTGTCATGGATCAGATAACTTGACCAATGGGAAAAATTACCACAAAAGTAAGTCCATTCAAACATAATGCCATGTCACAGCTCCAATGTTAAACCATCAGGAGCAGTCTTTGCTTGGAATAAAGTAGATAAAGATTTCCCCCCTTTTTTTGGCAGACAGCACATGCCTTTTCAGTGACCTCACGTCTGCTTGAAGGCATACAATCAAGGTGCTGACAGCCAGTTAAATCTGTAGGACTATGCCATATGCAGCTGATGTCCTGGTCACATTTCATAAAGATAAATATTTGCTTGTGTGATAGAGGTGATAAAAGCTCCTTGGACGAGTGGCCCTGTCATATGCACGTATAGCTTGAGGGCCACTATAGTGAAAAGCTTGCACCATAAATTAGACACACAAACAGTGGTGAGGGGAGAGACACGGTGACTGAAACAGTGATCAGTACAACACTGATGCCACCATACAAAGTGAATCATGTACCAAACACTCACAGTGGACACAGTCACAGCATCACCACTAAAACCAACAGATGAGCTGGTGAGATGAGTGCAGACATGCATGAATGAGGTGAGCAAATGAACACCCAAGAGCCCCAATTCCAACAATCAGTCCATTTTGACAAATGAATAATCAATGTGTGGCTTGTTGCAATGTCAAATCAAATATTGAAATTTGGGGCAATGTTAATTATAGATAAAACCCAATTATGGAAACTTTGTTTCTAAGATAAAAATCAATCTCTTCCTTCTAGCTAATTCCAAGTGTACACTTTCAGTCATGTTTAATTGTTTGAGATGCTGCTCAACAATCAGCTTCAGCACTCTGTATGACGCATGCTGATGCTTTTAGCCAATTAAAACACTTGATTAAGTTTAAATGAAGGATCGGTGTCAGGGGTTTTAAAAAGAGAATATTATGGCATCCTGTGACTGCAACATCCATAGTTTTATTCCAGCCGAGGACCTGAATTGTATGTCATAGCCCTCTCTCTTCCTTTGTTGTCTGCCATGGTCCCATCCAATTAAAACACCCACAAAATAATCTTAGAAAAAAAGAAATGAACTGTTGGATTGTAACGGAACACAAAGTGTGGTCTCTATCATAAAACATGAATGCGCTACATGGCCGTCCATTATCCCGACCTCCACACCACCTCCCTAACTTTCTGCTTCCCTACATAAAAGGCATACTACTTAGTGTATTGGTACTGACATTGTTTGTAAATCCTGCGCTACACAATTGTCCAACATGGATGTAATTCTTAAGGATATTGGAGCGATGATGTAGTATGTTAGGATCTGGTAAGCCCTCCAACTCAGAGACGCAGGACAACTGCTCTCAGGGAAGGGTTAACAGTCTGCTTTCTCCCATCAAACCAGGTCAGGTTGCAAAATTCTATGTTGTTTTGGTTAATTTTGTCATAACATTGCCCGCCATCCATGTCTAAGCTGATTTTATAACATAGAATTGGGGCGGCACCCTTACACCAGCCCTATGCATGTAGATGCATAGAGTCTACTAGACGAGTGCAGACCTTAGAGAAAAGGAGAGCTGGGATAAATGGATGAGGAGATGACTGACAGGTGACATGCAACACATCGTGCAGAGACCAGACCAGAGAAGGAAGTGTTAGAGGAAGTAGACTGTACCATGCTGTTTGTAGATGGGGGGTTTTCTATAGATATTATCTTTGACCATAGTCTCTGAAGATGGGAACAGACGCAGAGGAAAGAAAATGGAAGAAGCCAACATGGGAGGGAGAGAAAGAAAGAGAGAGAATGGAGAAAAAGAAGCATGAATTAGCAGTTATTGAGGGATGAGATATTTTGAAGAAGCCGGGGGGGGGTTTGCAGTATAGCTTGATTCAACACAAGACATTTCTCATTTTTATTATGGCACATCAGAAACATCAGCACTTTAAATATTATTCATGCAACATAATATTAAATATATTAATTTATTGTCTTTTCTGGGTGGAAAGTTATTTGATGCAGAACAATTCAATGACACTCAAAGAATAATATCAGAAACCACAGGCATCCTTTTGAGATTTTCAAATGAAATCAAAAAGGGCACCTAGATGAGTAATGTAAACATCACAACAACAGAGAAACAGTTGAAAGAGAATTGAAGTCTTGTTGCATTAACAGTACTTCCAGACAAAGTGCCTCTGGAGGATAATGAGGAAAGTCTGTTTTTCCCTAAGGCTGATCTAATCCATCTTAGTGTCAGGGGACCCGGATAGGCCTCTGACAGAGATGCTTAGTAACAACTGTCACACATTAAGCCACGGCAAAAACATGACTCACAATAACTGACTGCCTGGCTTGTTTCAGTGCCAGCAAGCATCTCAAACAATATCCATATAAAAGCAATAAGGACGATGGCTATGAAGGCCATTAAGTGGATAATCGTTGGCTGTTTTTTTCCACTTAACATGCGTCCAACAGGGGAGGTTTTCCCCCTCTGCATGACTGATAGAGTAATTGTCAATGAGAACAATATGTTGGATCAAGCAGCATATTTTCTCTGTGAGAGACTGAAAGTAATGAAGGATACACTCCTTAATGTCAACTCCTGTCCAAATGTAGTGTAAGTTGAATTCTAAGTGATGCAATCTCATGTCAGATCAGTGCTGTGTCAAAAAGAAATTGTTTTGAAATTAGCAAACAGTAGGGACACTGGGAATAACAGAGTCGTAGAGAATATACAGAATACAAGCCATAAGCCAAAACCAGGGAGTCAGCTGTTACACACTAGAGTGCAAAGTAAAGACGTTGGGCCTCATGCAAGAACCACACAGACACTACTTCGATTTTCTTTTTCTTTTAGGTATAAACAAAATGACAGTAGTCAGACCTGTTGTACAAGTCCTGTACAGAAAGGCCAACTTTGGAAAAACACTTACAAATAATTGTAATGGCTTTTTGCATAAAGTGCCTCACAAATAAATGGCATGATAATGTGAAAAATCTGTGCAGTGCACAGTGTCAATACGTGTATGGCTACAATTAGTAATTTTCTCGATAGGACTGATTATTAACCATGATATATGGCAGATAGCTAATTTGTATTTTGTATTGTGCACTGGCCACTGACTACATTAACTGCCTCTGTGCATTGTGTGTGTCCATCCATCATCTCCAGATTGTGCAATAAATGTGATTGACTGCCATCATTGTCTGCAATTTAACGCAGACTGCAACTATTACATACACAAACTTTATCCAGTGGCAAGGTGCTTCTTCAAAGGTATTTTTGTGATCTCAAAGATCTCTGGCATTCTAAAATGTTTGCCCAGGGCAAAACCAACATTTAAATCCACTGTTTTCACAGACTTTAGCACTGCTCTGCTCTGCTTCTTCTCCGTGCCACAAGATGGCGATAACTATATTTGAACCGTGCAAGTGATGCGCATATTTCACAATAAAAGCCTTGACATGAAGGGATTCTGTCCACTGAAATGCCACAGGACTTTTAATTTAAAACAGATACATAAATGTTGAGTTTGTATTAACAGCACAATATAATTCAATATATACTATCAAACAGAGGGGATAAGAAATAAAGGCCTGCCACTAATATAAGCCTGCTTCAGATAAAGACCTGGTACCCTCTGTATTAATTAAAAGCCCCAGCCACTATTTGAGAATGTATGGTAAGTCTATGGAAATGGCAAACATTTTGAGATGTCTGTGGGATAACAAGAATATTTTAAAGATACAACTCACTGTTGGATGAAAGAGGTTAAACACTGTTGTTATAGATGAGAAGGTGTACTGGTTAACTAAACTGTTCCCCTAAGAATGCTGTGTGACTGAATCATGGGGTTAAAGGCTCTGTAGGCTTGGCCTGTTTCGATAATTCTAGTCTACTCAGACCAAAGCTATGGCATACCAACATACGTTCAAGTTTTTAATCATGTAAAAAACTACTTGACGTAGCTCTGCAATAACACAGTGTGGACAGTTGTAGTAATTTTTTGTCATATTTCTTGTCTGACTGCAACATTTATGAAATTATGTACAAATGTATTCCACTGCTGATTTGTACTTTTTACTCTGTGACAGGGTTTAAATAAGAAAACAAAAATGTTATTGCATGAGGGCCAAAATCCCACACATGTTCATAGCTTCACAAGACTTATCTGCATGTACCTGGAAAAAAGGTGTGCTGAAAAAAAATTATTAACTTGTTTACATGAATCACTAACTTAAAATCTTTTGTTTTCCAACTTCCATTGCTTGAAGTTTAAACTAAGCTGCAGTAATGTAGAAATACACCCAGCATCACTGTTTGGAGGGTTAGTATTATACAGTATTATATATATTATAGAAACCTTAGTATTACATAATTTAATTACACAAACATTTCTTGGAGAGATTCTAATATTAAACATACGTTTTTTTAAAGCTTGTTTGGTGACATGTTCTCATAGCTTACCTTGTAATGTACAGAATGTGTAAAAATGTAGGACATATTCAAAGTTGAGTTGCGAACCAAGTGGTGTGGCTTTGGCCTACCTGGTATGTGGAAATGTCGAGGAGCAGCCATGTATGTAGAAGTAGAGGAGGGGGATTTGCCATCAGAATAGGTAGATAAGCTGGGGGTACTCCGACCACTTTCACTACCTCCAGTTGGGAACGGAGTTGGGTGAGCATTGGATATGAAAGGCAAAAGGGAAAGGGTTTGGGAGAAAACAAAGGGTGTTGGGGGGGCAAAAAGGCAGCGTTATGGTAAGCATATTGATAAAGCTCAAATAGCAAGCGGTGATTAATATATGATGTAGGTGACTTGATAATCCAGCCATTCACTGTATTTATATTTATTGTACTGAAACACAGTCTTGATCATATTCACAGAATGTTTGGTAGAGAATGCTACTGGCCTACTGATCTGTTAAGTGATGAAACACAAAAAACATCCTGTAGAAATTTGAACGCTACTACTTTAGCATACATAACGTTATGTTATGTTGACCCTCAGCCCAGATCTCATTTTTAACAGTAACATCCTCCAGATCCTCCTGGAGACCAACTAATACTAAGGTGAGGTCGATGATGTAATCTCTCCACAGTAGCCTAAGCCTCCTGCCAACCTGGAACACCTGGGACAACTCGTCCTCAACCTCGTCATTCTCATTGCCAAGCAACAGCACTTACTTATATATAAGTACTTATATAAATATTAACTTATATAGATTGAGACCCCCATCCTTCAGAGAAACCTCACTTTGGCCACTTGTATATCCAATGTTATTGAGGAATGGAGAATGTTACCGAAAACTATAGCTGAGGGTTGGAATGAACTGACAAGTAAATTGATTGCTTTATAGCCAAACTTGTTCACAACCACAGTCCAAAGTGAAACAGCTTTATACTACATTGCAGGCAGCAAGTGACTCATTCAGAACTTTCAGAGGTCTTGAAACCTAGCCAATTTTCACACATATAGCAGACAATAGGACTGCTGGTTCTGGGAAGTCCCCAGAAATGTTCAGAACAGCTGTCAAAGAGGAGCTCGGATGGTAGCTCAGCTCTATACTGTATTCAACAATAACTTCCCACTTAGCTCTAGAGCCAAATGCTAAATTCTTGCAAATATGTTTACACAGCCTGTTAGTGGCAGCACTAGCACCAAGAGCAATGATTTACCTGGAGGGGATGGATTATCCCGGAGACTTTGTTCTCATCACTTAACAGTTTACACTACAAAACCACAACATTTCTGAGTATTGTTGATTTAGTTTAAATCTCAGTGTACGGGCCAAAATAATGGCAATGAAACTGAGTTGTTACCCTATGGGTTTAATTACATTTGTCTTTTATGTGGGTTTTCTTCTGAGAGTGTAGCATACATTTACATTTTGTTGGCTGCATGGATGTGAGTGTTGTGTATCTATGATCATAACCAGGGTCCACCTCATTGTGTAGCGTCAAAGGCAGGCTGGGTGATGGAGTCACTGACACCCTTAAGGCCCAAAGTAATAAACACTGTACATCCAGAGCTTTGAGGAAGAAACATAGGGAGAGATTGAGCGTGTGCATAACAGAGAGTGTTGGCTGATTGAACACACACCCTTCTCCCCTCAGACAGAGAGGAACCATCAGCAGAGATCTGGATGCAAGTGGATGAGATCACTGACACACACAGCAGTGCTGTTAGTGCTGGTCTGAGTGATCTCCTACATGTACACACACATGCCCATAAACACACGCACACACGTACACACCAGAGTACTGTTAGTGCAGGTCTAAATGTAAACCAGATCCTCCACACAAACATCTGGAGCAAAAGTAGGTGTTGGAGGCTTGGGAAGTTTAGGGAGGAGATACGTTATAATTCATGTGGACGGATAACACATTCGACAAAAGGTGAAGGCCATTCATTAATCACTAAACCAATAACACAATAACAAGATATAAAATATTGTTTTGGGATCATTAACAAGGAATCAGGGAGATAAAAACAAAAGCAAGCATTATTCATTTTTGCAGGTCTTTTCTTCAACTGTGCCTTAATTTCCATTAGACAACACATCTAAATAGCCCGAGTGTTCCTTAAGTCTTACTACCACAGTAGCTTCTATAAGGAAACCTGATAGCTCATTAAAACATGAACATGTTGCATGAAAACAAATAGCGCTCTTCACGGCGTGTTAAGAACCACTAGGGCCTGAACAAGGCCAGAGCATCAGTGTGTTACGTGCCACTGCAACTGGCAACCAGACCCCAAATTAGAGCTCGGCCTGCTCGGCCTATTTCATTCCTCCGTTCCTCTTCCCCTCTTTCATCTTCCCTATCAAAGAACTCCCATCTCAGCCTCTCCACCCTGTCAAGGAAAAACTGCCAAAACCGTGGACTGCATGTTTGT
The DNA here is from genome assembly GCA_036023655.1 of Nannoperca australis. Classification (NCBI taxonomy): domain Eukaryota; kingdom Metazoa; phylum Chordata; class Actinopteri; order Centrarchiformes; family Percichthyidae; genus Nannoperca; species Nannoperca australis. Next base: position 27,619 of record JAVQJD010079485.1, read on the forward strand.
GATTTTCTATGCTTATGCTCAAGTTGAAGACATGTTGCTTCCCTCTCTACCTTCAAGCAAGCATATCTTAGAAACATTTCTTCCTACTGGAATGGTTCTGTACAGTGCAAAAATAACATTTTTGGTGCTGTAGGAACTTTTTCAATTAGGGCTGTCACTTTTTATTTGAAATTTAAACAACCAACACTGTAAAAAGGCAATGAGTTGTCTAGCAGGCTGCATTTGCAAAATGCACTGTTCATCAGACCAGGTTTATGCGCTGATGCTCCATCACTAAACTAAGCTTAAAATGAATGCATAATGGAGAACATTAGTGATCTGACTTTGTAAGATACTGTCTTACACTAATGTTAGCTTGTCACTTAAGTGAGACAGCTATCACTTAAGGCAACCCGTATCACTTCAGGCAGGCACATTGAGTGTATGGTTTAGTGTAGGATTGAGCTGAGTGGGTTGCGTTCAAATTCATTTGAATTTTTTCAGAATTTTTTTTTAAAAGTGACAGCTCGAATTGATTATGCTCCTTAAAGTGTAATTGTTAATACTACAGAAAAATATAACCCATTAAAGGAAAATTACAGTTTTTTACAACTTTATTTGTGTTCCTCCGCCCATTGGTTTTATAGGTTATTATTACATTCTGCTCACCAAACTAATTGATAAGATCCTCAGAACTTGACAACATCACAACTTGACATTTTGGTCCAACGGGGTAAAACTGCAAAGTGTATCCAGCATCAACAATTCCTTATTGCACAATAAAACTATGAGTGTGAAGTTCTTCTTTCTGGTCTACCTATCTTGCCCCTAAGACGATTGATGGTCAAGGGTATCTTACCTCTTCTGTTAAATCTTCCATACAAAATCTAGCTGTCACTATGGACCGAGATCTGACTGTGGACCAACATGTCAAGTATGTGATTCGTTCCTGTTTTTTCCAGCTGAGAAATACTGCAAAACTCAGACCCACTGTGTCTCAAGCAGAGATGAAAAATTATTATTTGAGCTTTTATCTTGTTCCGTCTTGATTATGGCCTTCACCTGCCTGGAGCTATTTGTGAGTCTTGTTTTATTTTCCAATAAATAATGAATGAATAACCTGGTTTGTTATTGGAATTTTTTACAACCTTGCCCTTTTGGACATTTAATAACACGTTCATAGATTACATTACATTACATTTACATTACATTTTACATCTCAGCAATTACCTTGGTGAGTAAAATGTTAAGTCTTCAATAAAACATGACCAATCCCTTTATCTTATTTTATTTTTATTTTAAATTTAGTTGGTTTGCATTTCAAATATTTTGGTATTTGTCAGTGCTTTGGTCAAGGGAGTTGTTTCCAAGTTATGCATTTGCTATATAGCAATGTTACAATTATAGCACTTATTTAGCCAATCCTCAATGTGTTTTTTGTCATCAGAACACCAAGACTGCACTCTCCTCCAGATTCACGTCATAGATAAAAGCAGGTTAACACCAAAGGATTTAAGTCTGGCACATGACAATAAACAAGGGATCATTCAGAAAAAACAACAGGCTAGATTAGAGGTCATAGGCAGGCAAACAGTTAGGTAAAGAACCTGAACAGACAAGCACAAAAATGAAATTGTCCTTAACCTTCCTCCAAAAGATATTGCCAAATGTATCAGGGTCACACTGAGGTCTACATCAAGTTAAACCATGCACGACAACAACCACTTCCACAAACACGAGTGAACAGGCCAAGCAGAATGAGAAAACTGAGTGGTCCTCTGAATGTACCTTGATGCATCCCATGAAACTCGACAACACCACAATACCAGACAACAACATCACAAAACCTGCTAACCATTCCACTAGGGGAGGGGAGACACAGAGAAGAGAAAGACTACTGGTGTTTTTTACCGTTAGGAGGAGGTAAACTGAGATGCAGGGATGTCCTAGGTTTAGGGTCAGGTAGGGGATCCTGTTTGAACCCTGAGGGGTGAGGGAGACCGGGGATGGGGAGAAGATGAAGCAAAGGGAGGTGGTTGGATAAGCCTTTCTGCAGGGGTTACAGCGTGCAAGGGGAATGTGTACAGTACTGGTTTGTGATGTTGATTTCAGGGACGTGTGGTATCGTGAATATCATTTGTGGTTTCATGGCTTTGGTTCAAGAATTAACGAAAATAAATCTTCATGAGTGATCAAAAAGTGGTTTCAGACCCAAATGTGGCACACACCAAGTCAGACGTTCTGTTTCCCATTATGACTCACAAGGTTATGGTGAACCGAGAGACCGAAAGACCCAGAGTGTGAGTTTCCAACACATGGTTAATTTGGTGCTTAACCACAAGTGAAGTCCATTCTATGGTTGTATCACAGCACTCCATTCTTTAGGACCTTTGGTCTCAGTCAAATACAGAGCGAACTGGAACCTTGTTGCTATGGGAAAACCTGTCTAGCTACAGGTTTTCAAGAGTTTCACATTTGTTATCATTAATCCATGGTTTATATGCTTTTGTTCTGCTTGGGGAAAACCTTGAAAACCTGGCTTTTGAGGCACTTTGAGTCCCTTTCAAATACTTGGTTTTTTTAAGTTCTTCAAAAGCAACAGTATTTGCTTCTGTCTAAGGTTTGACAACAGCAATGACTCTACCAAGTTCGTCCATTGTCTGTATTGGACCAGGTCTCGGTCTTAGCGTGCTTTGATACCTCTGAAGTAAGGGATGTAGTTATGCTGCTGCAGCATGGCCAGGGTGGTGGGGTTTAGGTGAAAAGACAAGCCTGTACTGCCACCTGCTGATGTGGGTGAGTACTTGCCACTACCACCACCACCACTCCCTTCAGCCCCACCAGAATAGTACACAGGGAGGGAAGATGAGTCTCTGGCCCAGGTGGAGGGGTACTTAATAGCACCCATGAGGTTTGGAGGCAAAGGGAGAGAACTGGAGTCACGGGCCTGGCTGCTGTGTCTACCACCAAGGTATACCTCTGGCCCTGAATGTCCAATCACATCACAGTAAACATGTTGAGTAAATGGATAAAATCATGAGGGTATTAAGTGGCTTTATAGTCATTTTGCATACATAATCTACATAATTTACCCAAATAATTTCCCTTTACAGTACAAATAACACCTACACATAAAAGTAGTGCTCTTTTCTGCATATAAACCATTTTCATTGATTAACACTTAACTGTCAGAAAAGACATGAAATAATTTCTACTTTGTGGCATAGTGTGTCTTGAAGTCACACTATCACACACCATCTTGCTCCTTGTTGAATAATCAGTCTCGGAAGCTTCATAATTAACTCTCAAGTGCTACAAGGTAGTGGAGTGTTCGTACTCTTAGGTCAGTCCAATTCCTAGTAGGGCTTCTGAGACAATTGATAAATATAGGTTCAGTACAAGAAATAACATTATTTCTCATTTAAGCAAGGATAGGTAAATGTTTAGAGTGAACATCATGTTTCATACAAGAACGAGAATGCTGTCAGGGGGAACGTTTATCAGGAAGTACAGCAGACTTTTACTTAGCTTGACACCGATGCAATTTTCAGATCATCCAATGGGTTTTGACAGTATAATTTAAGGGTTGCAGAATTTAATCAAACTGTAGACTGTGTAATTGAATTTCATCAGCAGAAAATATTCTCAAAATACAGGAAGTGATGAATCATTTGTGATGTTTGAAGCAGATGATTTCTCCTAAATCTCCCTATCATTCACTAAGAGGAATTGGTTGAGAGGAAAAAGTAGGCATGTAATCTTAAAGGTTCATGAATAATAAAATTCTTCAAAAAGTCAGTAATACCATCTTAAACTCAGAGGTTTTCACATAACAAAAGCAATGTATGGATAATGGGATTTTGCCATATGTGTGTATGAGGCTGATACCTGGTCGGCTGTAATTCTGGGGGGAACGGGACGGGGTGTAACGTCCATAGCCCCCCAGGGAGCTGTTGGAGCTGGGGCTGGAGGGCCTCCGCTGACGGGGTGACTTCTCTCCATCGCCCTGGACACACAAACACATAAAGTAAGAGAAAAAGTCAAGACACTTACTAATCACAGTATCAGTCAGGACTGTGGGCATGACTCCATCTCTGATATAGTTTTAATGACACGGATCAATCATGTTGCACAAGGAACACAAAAGATCTTGGAAAATATACAGCTAATGTAAAGAGAATACAGATGTCTGGGGAAGTATGCATATCATTACGTCTAAGAGTGATTCAAAACATGGAACACCAAGAGGAAAATGTCAGAAACTGACATGAATACACGTGCCAAACCAAAATGAAGACACAAAAGTGTGAATAAATAGACATGTTCTAAATGATGATCGCTATTAGTGACGAAAAATCAGAAAGCTGACCGTTAATGTCGCATCTTTGCTTCAAAACACTTTTTTCTCCATTGTTTCATTTGATGGGTTGCCCCATTGAACTTCAGTGTTATCATATCTGATAGAAATGATGACCAAAACTACGAACATAAGACACAAGTCGTAACTGACCGTACTTTTTTAGGCATATTAGAACATTTCAGCTCCTTTCATTGAAAAAGCAACATCTGTATGCTCCATTCCAACACACACACACACACACACACAGCAAAGCACTGATGAAGGGTGTGACAGTGAGACATAGTGCAACACATTACCTCAGTAGGAGTAGGAGAAAGCAGCAGGGGGGACTGCAAATGAAGAGGGGGAGAAAGCCAATGATTAGGATGAACTCATATGTGAGGTTATATGAGTTGACCATCCAACCATGAGAGTGATCATTCAATGTCAGTGAGTCATGACGTCCACTGTGAGGACGTTCCTGATGGAGGGATGAATGCTGTTGAATTGACATGCTCAGGACTGTGACTGCACTGTAAAGGAATGGCTGTGAATGACTGTTATTGGTTTCGCTGTCAGAGTGAGGGACGATGATGGAGGGATGGCAAGGAGAAAAATGAAAAAATAAAAACAGGCAAGGGAGAGACTACAGACGGAAGTTTACTCAATCAAACCAGGGTTTTATTTGTGTGAGATAGCCAAAGCCAGAGAGCCAAAATAAATAAAATCTTATATTGAATGCTATTTTATGATTACATTAACGCACAGTATCAATAGAATGGTTACTGAGTATACTGTTTATAGTATTTATAAAATGCATCATACACAATATATTTTATATACTGTTTGGTCATTTAAATTACAGTAAATGCCACAGCATATTTTAGATTATAGCTGTATATAATTAGTAATTTTATCTTTCAAGTAAATGTAGTGCAGTAAAAAGTATAGAATTTTACTCTGAAATGTAGAGGCATAGAAGCAGTCTACATTTTAAATACACAGAGTACAAGTATTACAGAAGTTGTGTAAATGTACCTGCTTCATTCCCACCACTGGATTAGAGATATGTAAAGTTAGAATGAACAAGTGAAATAAAACGAGCTTTGAGGCTGGTCTACCTCTCCGTAGTGCCTCTCCTCAGACGGGTAGCTGACATATGGAGAGTAGGACAGCATGTCAGGCCTGTCTATGTTGTAGATGGCCTTGGTCTTTGGAAGGGCTGCCAGGTCCTTGTAGTCCAGCATCTCCTCTCCTAGTTTGGCCTGGCAGCAGAGAGAGGAAACCATCAGAAACTGGTATTTAATATGTTTTCTTAAAGTAAGATGTATAAAACTATTTCTACAGATCCTTTGTAGACACCTAAGATAATTATGTGGGGGAAAAGCTGAACTATGTGCTGCGGCTGCCCCCTGGTGGTGGTGCAGTCTTACATAGATGACTCTGCTGGGAGAACCTGAGGCGCTGGATGCTGGGACTGAGGTGATGCTCTCAGATGAAGTGCGGGTCACCTGAAACACACAAACAACACACACACACATACACAACTGTGTTTAAATATATTGGATGCACGTGGGAGGTGAAAGAGAGAGATGTGTTTTCATTGTTTTATTCATTGTTCTTCCATTTAAGCTAATACCTTGTGTTAAGAGATATTTGGTTCAGATAATGTGGTTTAAGCAACTGTATTAAACTCTCTTCAGTGCTGCATGTACAGTAGCTCATTAGTTAGTTATTTTTTTCTTTATGACTGAATCCTTGGACTAGGCTAACCACAGCCTGACTCCAGCTCTGCACCCAACACACAGATGTGAAGTTTCTATCGATGCTTTGTTTTGTTGTATTGTTGGTACATGTTGTTCACCACATGTTCAAACAGCACATAAGTATCACACAGTGGTGCTATTAGTGAAGCTGTGCCAGACACGGGCGATCAGCACCAATCACAGTTCTTGTTAAAACACACAAGTTGGAGACAGAGAGTGGACTCTCTCTCCCCTTCAGAACAGATGAAATATTGGAATAAATAAAAATAATTACAGTTTGATATTTATTATCTTGCATGATTATCAGTTATGTCCTCTCTGTCGGTCAAGTTGTGTGAGTGTTACTCTCTACAGATACAGATGATTCATCCTACAGATGCAGCCACTGACACTTGCTCATTAAAGCATCCCCTGTACATGCACCCACTAATAATCAGCATATTACAGCATCATCTGTCACTGACCTATCAAATCTGTCAGTTTGGCATCACATCACAAATCTTAAGAAATCAGACTGAAGCATTGGGTGTCTTTATAGTAGTCTATTGGTATGGCTGCTGTTTGACATGAAGCAAATACAGAAGCAAGGTGTCAATAGTTATGATCAACCCATGCATCAGATTGTTGAATGGGGGGGGTGCAGGAGGGGGGACGTACAGGAGCACCAACCTGTTGCTCAGGGACATCATTGAGCTTTATCCGGACCTGCTTCTGGGAAGGAGATGGGTTAAGATGAGAATTGAGGATGGGCGATGGATGTAAAGCTGCAGGGCTGCTGGTGCAATGGTAAGACAAGGGTATTTGTAACCCCCTCCTCCTCTTCATTGTGACGGATCAATCCACAAACACATCATTCTTATAGCTACTGATTTGTCTTGAGGTGATAAGTTGAACTTTTCATAGTTACTAGACTATGAGGCTTTTGCTGCTTACTGATCAAAGTTAGAACACAAGAAAGTCAAAGAAGCCCAGAAAGTTGTAAATGAAAGGGTTTCGGTGCTTTTCTAATCTTATCCTTCAGTTTTAACCAAGCGTTTCCAAGATTAACCAAGATTTCAAATCTTCCCATATGACATCCAAGAAAAACCAAGGAGCTAATAGTTGATTTTAGGTGATTAAAAAAACCCAGAACAGATAGAAGTATCCACTGCAGCACCACCGCTACAGATCAGCTTCTTTCCTCCTCAACTCCATCTCATCTTCCGCACTCCACTATAAATAAATGAAATGGAACTGGTATTGCACATTACCATAACACCCTACTTATATATAAGTAACTGTATATATTGTTTTTATTTAACAAATGTGAAATATTTGTATGTATATTCTGTGTGCAGCGTGAAGTGGGCTATGCCGTTCATTGTGCAAGCCTGTATTGTAGAATGACAAACAAATCTCCCTTTAACCTTGAATAAACAATGTTTTAAGAAATGGGGTTCTGGGGTCTAATGGAAATCTATTTTGGTAGTATTTGGGGACTTATGACACAATAGTATCATCTTATCTCCTTTCACAAGTATTTAGTTAGTGGCTCGACAGTCATTTCCACCCACCTTGCTCTTCTCCTCCTGCTTGGCTGCTTTTCTGCATGGAGGATGCCAGATAGAAGATCCTAGACACAGAGACAAAGACAGGAACTGTCAGAAATTGTTTCCAGAATTTGAAATGTGCCCATTAACATTGTTGCTAGCAGAGTGGCTCTAGGGATGGTAATGAAAGTCAACCATTTCAGACTGAAACATCACAGCAACTATAGAATTTAGTTCAGACAATCATGATCCTTACACAATGGATTATATATATATACACTACCGTTCAAAAGTTTGGGGTCACCCAAACAATTTTGTGTTTTCCATGAAAAGTCACACTTATTCACCACCATACGTTGTGAAATGAATAGAAAATAGAGTC
>JAVQJD010079486.1:0-23818 GCA_036023655.1 Nannoperca australis
TTGCTCTGACATGCACTGTGAGCTGTAAGGTCTTATATAGACAGGTGTGTGCCTTTCCTAATCACGTCCAATCAGTTTAATTAAACACAGCTGGACTCCAATGAAGGAGTAGAACCATCTCAAGGAGGATCAGAAGAAATGGACAGCATGTGAGTTAAATATGAGTGTCACAGCAAAGGGTCTGGTATTTCAGTTTTTCTTTTTTAATACATTTGCAAATATTTCTACATTTCTGTTTTTTTTCTGTCAATAAAATGAACTTTTTTGATTTTAGCAAATGGCTGCAATAAAACAAAGAGTGAAAAATTTTAAGGGGTCTGAATACTTTCTGTACCCACTGTATGTACTGTATTGAATATTGCTGTTAGTAGTCATTTAAGGCATAACAAACGTAGATTTCTTTACACTAGTTTGCATATATATCCAGCAAGTTAAGTTTGGTTCTATTTAAAGAAGCACGGTATTACAACATATCAACAAACTGTATTAACAGTTGAGGTTGTAAAGTAAACATTCCTCTTTTATCACGTATTGTCTTTACAGTTGTCGTGTCACAAAACATTATGTCCACCAGGCAAATGTGATCACTGACCTGTTCTTGTGCACCTCTTCTCCAGCACCTAAATGTGAACCAGATCCAGGTGGTGGTACGGCGCTGCTCCAGTCCAAATATCACAGAGGAGACTACCTATTTTATTCCTCGAAACCCTGTGGTTGATGCTGGCACCAACACTGACCCGCCAGTGGTCTGTTGCCCCTTGCTACACAGATTTTGCCCATGTCCACCAAGGGGCCTTCTGGCCTCTCTCATCACTAAAGGTAAGCAAGGGGGGGTCTCTAGTTGGCTCAGTGAGTTCCTACCCAGGAAAATATTCAGCAATGTTGTAGATACATAAGTATATAAATAGGCAGTCAATCAACAATGAGTCATTTTATTAAATGACTTACTTTTGAACAAGTTTGAGAGGTTGACAGTTATAACACAACAAACACAACAAAGAATTGGTTCATCACACCACTCATTTGCAACGCCAGTAAAATCCTGATCACATTATTGTTGTCAGTCATAATCTAATGTTTGTCTCGTGTGCCTTCTCCAGTCCTTTTGGCAGCTGTGCTCTTTGGAGTGGTGTGGTCCATCACAGAGGAGGAATGTCTTCCAGGGGGCAACCTATTTGGCATCACAATCCTCTTCATCTGTGCAGTCATCGGTGGCAAATTGGTGGCTCTCATCCGTCTGCCCAAACTTCCACCGTTCCCGCCGCTCCTTGGTAAGGCTGAGGATTTAGTGGTTATGGTTTAAGCGCTGGGGTAGTCTTTATTTCATATGTAGTTACACAGAAGCCTCCACCAGGGTGATATTTACTAACACAATAGATCATCTTCCAGTGTCATTGTTAAAACTGCTTATCTGTAGCTATATTTTTATTAATTTAACAGATTACAGATAGACTCAACTATGGAATCATTATCATCAGTCAGATATTTCAGCATGATTCAGCATATTTCAAAGAGAAGCAAAATACACAAGTATTGTATTTACTGTACAAAGAATTGTATTTTCTATAGCTAATTAATGTCACGTTTTTTACTGCTTTTACAGTGAGACTCAGATCAGATCGTCAAGTTTTATGCACCACAGTGGAAGCACTTAAAATAACCTTAAACTTGTAGAAATACTGCAAAATATTCTTCATTTAGGAATCATCTACAGGTGATGTGGACATATTCATTTGCTGACATATAACAAAGGAATTTACTGACAGAACATACGGTTAAAAGGGAGTTCCTGATTACCTGTTCACTTAGCCAAGTGGTAGTGCTGGTGCTGTGGATTCTGTTGGTATTTTGTCTGTTTAGTCATTTTGTGTTTTGTTTATTTGTATTGTTAGCCTACACGATTATAGCCCTGTTAGCTTCAATATGCATGTCAGTGATTCTGTTATTTATCAAAAGATGTTCATTTAAGACATATGTTGTCCCTAACTATGGAATACAAGAGATGTGAGTCAAGGTTTGGCTCCGGTTGAGTAATCACTGTTTACCCAAGGGGATGGATGCCATCTAATGTTAGTTTACATCATCAGTGCTGCTTTGGAATAAATCACAGCACACAAGATAGTGTAAATGTCCTATTTTTTTAGCAACTTACATTATGGTTGAAATATAATGTAATATATGAAAATGGAAATCATAAGCCACCAGCTGCACCCCTAACAAGATTTTAAAAAAATCAAGGAAGCTGGAGCCACTCCTCATTGGCAAATAAGGTCAAAAGTTAGACTGAAGTCCAACTAAGACTTCAGTTTAGAGAGACATCTTTCAAGTTTAGAGAGAAATCTTTCATTTCTCTCTAAACTTTATTTTCCTTTTTTTCCTCAAAAGATTATTCATGTTTACCAGCACAGTCTGTTTCTGATTTGGAAATGTTTTCTGTATGATCATTAAACAGAATAATAGAAGATTGTTGTCAGTCTGAAGGCTAAAAGTGAATTCCTCTGTCAGCACACATTAACAGTTTTTAATATTTCCTCTTTATGTATGCTTTTCCTTGTTGCAGTTTATTACTGGCCTTTCTTTCTTTGAGTACACATCTATCAAACATATGTTAAATTCAGCATGATTTTCACAGGTCTTAATAATGCTGTGTAATATTCTCATGTTACATGTTTTAAACATAAGAATTGGCAGATGACTTGTGGATTTTCAGAGAAGGTTCGATATTGTTGAAACTTGAATTACTAATGCTGTAAAACAGCAGTCACAGTCCCACAGTGAGTCCCAGTGTTTCAGGTGTCCGTCAGGAGCACCATGAGTTAAAAAAGCAACAGGGGTCTTAATTCTTATAAAGGTTTATCTGTGTGAGAGACGGTCCTGAAGGATCGTCTTTCCTCTCTCTCACACCCTCTTCTGCGTTGCAGGTATGCTGCTGATGGGTTTCCTGCTGAGAAACATCCCAGTTGTAACAGACGGTGTGTACATTGACTTCAGATGGTCTGCATCACTGAGGAACGTCGCTCTGGCTGTCATTCTGGCCAGAGCGGGTCTGGGGTTGGATCCCACGGTATGTTGTATACTCCACTATTGAAGCTTAGTATCTGCTCTCAGAAGCTGTGTAGGGAGATATAATAATAATAATAATAATAATATTTATATAATAATCTTATCTCTGTGCGTAGGACTCTCCTCTACGAGGAAACTTTTCTCATTTGTTGATTATTTTTTGAGATACTGTTAATCATTAATTATACAAATTTATAATTTATAATGACACATCTTTAGTCAGCTTACCAGAGTAGCCCAAAGATGTAACCAGTTCATTAGGTGGGATTTTAGCTTTAAGAAAATGGCTTAATTGGTTAGCAGCAGTGTTATCAAGTCATTTTCTTCGTCAATTGTCGGATGTTTCAGTTAATTAATCATTTGGTTCTTCTAATCATCGCTATACTTGTTAATCCTCTCTTTATCTCTGTATAACAGTAAATTAAACACTGTAACAAACTCTGACTGATGTATGTGTCTGTGTTGTCAGGCTCTGAGGAAACTAAAATCTGTGTGTATTCGTGTGGCAGCTGGGCCCTGCATCATAGAGGCTTGCACCACAGCTCTGATCGCTCACTTCCTCATGGGCTTGCCCTGGGTGTGGGGTTTCATCCTTGGGTAAATACAACGCTACTTACTCTCCCTCTCCACTTTCCATTTTCTTTTCTAAAAGCCATTATAGTATGTCTAGGTACCTGTTCCATTGTTACAAAAACCAGTAGGTTTTGGAAAATATATTTTCCATTTTCCTTGTTGGACAGTGAAGGTGCAGGAAATGTGGGGAGAAATAAAGGGGTGTGACAATATGGCAAAGGTCCCTAGAAGGACTTGAACTGGGGACAGTGTGAGCCTTAACCACAAGGCCAAGCAGATACTATTTCAAATTCAAATGATGTTTCTTATAAAAAAAGTGTTCAGTCAGTTTCACACGTAGTAAATCCAGGGAAGCTTTAAGTGGTCTTGAAGATGAAAAAACTAATCATAGAAAAAAAGACTGCATGCACTCCAAGGCAGAGCAAGGAGAACACTTATATTAACTTACAATGAACTTATATAATACTTATTTTCTGTAACATTTCTTACAGGAATAAAATCCTTAATTTATAACTAAGTTAGTTCAGCTCTCTGTGCCACAGGAACAGTTTACTTCTTTAAGCACATAGTAGCAAAGTGAGGGTGTGAAGCTTTCGAAACAAGACATGGAAGGCTGAACTGTGACCAAGATAAGAAACAACACCATGAACCTAAAGGGGAACATGTTCCCATGAAGCAGAGGATAGAAAACACACTGCTCCCAGAGAGTCACTAGATCCCATTATAACCTCTCATCCATTCACACACGTTTGTTCTCTAATGTCTAATAGGTTGGGCCAGAGGACTATTGACAAGATGAATCTATTTGATGATCATCACGTCATCATTTTTCTGTTTATTTGTTTTTTAAGATTGGTAGCAGACTTTGTGTGATTTCAGAATAACCTTTTTTTGGTCTGTGTTTAGTAAAATGACCATCATTAGAGAATCTAAATCATTGTATCAAATTCTGGCCTGGTGTCACATCTAAGTTAAGCCCTTTTGCATCCCTGCAAGAGTATTTAAAGGGTGATGCCTTCCAAGGTTTTCCAATGTCAATGTTTTATTTATTATGTTTCTGTAGGAGTACATAAATGAATAAACAGTCCATCTACTTCACAGCTTTGTGATGGGCGCCGTGTCTCCAGCAGTGGTGGTTCCCTCCATGCTGCTGCTGCAGAAGGACGGTTATGGCGTGGAACAGGGCATCCCCACCCTGCTGATGGCTGCAGGCAGCTTTGACGACATCCTTGCCATCACAGGGTTCACCACATGCTTGGGCATGGCCTTCGCTACAGGTAACCTGTGTGTGTGTGTTTGCGTGTGTTGGAGAGGTAAAGGAAAATAAGAAGTGTTGAATTCAGTGTTGTTTTCTTGAAATACAACACCACGTTAATCTCCAGGGCAGTAGCAGCAAGTTCAGTATACTGCAGTGGAGGTCAATACTATCTGTAGTTTGTCAAGAGCTCAGCAGAGGGTGTGAGTGTGCTGCTAGGATTTTGATGTGCTCATTGTATACCACAATGTAGAGCCTCTGTAAGGCTACACGAAATATTACCATCAGTGTTTACTCAGCTACTGTCATAAATTGTCATTGTCTAGACAATTTTAGGTCCACTGGTTCAGCTAATTGTATTCTTTCAATTGTATATTTTCTCTGGTGATCCTTGTAGGCTCCACGTGGTACAACCTCCTGAGAGGTGTGCTGGAGGTGGGTGGCGGGATGCTTGCTGGGATTCTTCTTGGCTTCCTCGTCCAGTACTTTCCTAGTGTTGACCAGGTAGGCATGCCCTCACAGCCATCCCCGTGATATCAGCCAGTTTAAATACTGCTTAGTCATCCTTACACCACGTGACACCACAACCTCTGTATGAAACAACATGGTAAGAGCCAAGAAATTCTTGTTAAAAACAACTTCCTCTTTTGATTTAAAATGATCAACTCTGAGGACCTTTTGACAAGTGCACTTTGGATAAGTGGGTAGGCTTACAGGAATATAATGGAATAGATGTTTTTATGGGGTAAGGGTTTCCTTAACTTACAGATATGACTGTATTAGATTTGAAAGATTAACCACAACTATATATAAAATGTCATCAGCTACCTAATATCTGCTGACAACAAGTGTTGCATTTTGTACTTATAGATTTTACTACAGTAAGATATTCTGTATTTAATCATTGACTCTTTTTTTTTTCACGTAGAAATACATAGTAATGAAGCGATCCTTCTTGGTGCTGGGTCTGTCCGTCTTTGCCGTGTTCGGCAGCGGCGTGGCCGGGTTTCCTGGCTCCGGAGGCCTCTGCACCCTTGTGTTGGCGTTCCTGGCTGGTCTTGGCTGGGGGACAGAAAAGGTAATAACACGTGCATGCCTTATCTGGAGCACATACAGCTTATTTTCCAGCTCTCTATTTACAATTATCCATCTTTAGAGCAGAATTTTGCATTAACTCAGCAGATTAGTATATTTCGCAATAAGTTATTGAAGCATGCTAGTTACCAAGCTACTAGGTTGTACAATGCGTTCTTCATCTCATCAGTAGATTAGTAGTTTCATGTCCACACTGCTGCATGTCAAAGATAACCATCCTAAACATTTCTGTGTTCTGTTTATCTTAAGGCACATGTGGAGGAAGTGGTGGATTGGGCATGGGACGTGTTTCAGCCTCTTCTCTTTGGACTAATAGGAGCAGAGATTCGAGTCTCTGAGTTGGAGGGACACACAGTTGGTGAGATGACCCCTACACACACACACATACATATTTATCAACATAACATAGTGAGGTGGCTGTTATCACTGTAAGAGATTCAAATGTGGTTGTATGAATGTAAATATATTTGCATAGCCAAAAAAGAAGCCCGCTGGAGAGTTTTATCTGTCTGTCTGTGTAAGCTACCATAAAAGTTCCCATATGAGAGTTTCTTGGGAAACAGATCTTAGATTTCTCTCAAAAAAGTAATCTTATAATCGTGCCAGAACAAATGCCAAAATTTACATATTTTGGCGTTCTACAAGTAGCTGTAATTGAAGCATAACTACACATAATTGAGTTCATATTTTACAAAAAACTAAAGTCTTCACTACACAGAATTCCCTGTGACATGACTTCAGAGCATCAGCTTCTCTAGGAACATATTTGTAGTGCTGATGTACTGTATGTATTTGAAATGATGTAGTATATTTGTGATCAAGAACAAAAACAGTAAGAAAAAATCTGCTTGAATACTCTCCTTGGACCATTTAAAAATGTGTGCTGCTTTTAAACAAGATGAGGGCACCAGATGTGATGGCCAATATTAAATCCTCAACCTAACCCGCTCGTGCTTTTAAAAATGTGTTCATACAGCTCTAGTCCTTTTTCCAGGTGGCTCTATGCTATGCTTGCATTGCAGGGCAATTACATGAACATGCCCACTAACCCTGTGCTTAAAATTGTCCCGCTGCCCTGTTTATGCAAATAAGTTTGTATTGCTTTCATGAAATATATGGCTTTACAATTACAAAACTACTACTTTTAAGAATATATTTTTAAAACAAAAAAATTGCCATAAATAAAGTGTTTAAATGATCCTTAGTATTATTTCCTTGTATGTTATACTATAGACTCTGAGGCGCCAGAGGAAATATGATATAGGATGTATGAGTACATGCAACACACATAACCCACAGTTATAAGATTTGTAACTGAGTTGGTTATTATATAAGCAACACTCAGCCAGCCTGTGTGTTTTTCTATTTCTTACCACAACTGTGCTCCTCCCTGCTCACAGTTGTTGAGAGGAAAAAGTGATATAATATTTGTTGTTTTTAATAGCAGTATATCTCGGTACTATGTAACGCCCTCTGTATGTCTCTTGTCTGTTTGTTTAGGTCTGGGTATATCCACTCTGCTCATTGCCCTGCTGGTCCGAGTCCTGTTCACCTTTGTCTGTGTATTGTGCGCTGGCTTTAGTGTAAAGGAAAAAGTGTTCATAGCCCTGGCGTGGATGCCCAAAGCCACAGTGCAAGTAAGCCAGCGCTGTAATATTCAGAATATTCACTATTCATCTTTCTGAGAGTGTGTGCTCAGTTTAGGATTTTTCCAGTAAGTTTTTTTGTTGTTGTTTGTTTTAGATTTAAACCACAGTCAGTCAAATGTTTTTCTAATTTCAAGTGTCCTCTCATTTTTGATGGTAAATGTTATTTGGCAGTGAGTATAGAGGAAACAGTGGTGTTCTTTTCTTCATCAGGCAGCTATAGGCTCCACGGCTTTAGACATGGCCAGGACAAAGGACGACAAGCAGCTGCAGAAGTACGGCATGGATGTCCTGACTGTGGCTGTGCTGGGCATCCTCCTCACTGCCCCCGTAGGAGCTCTCATCATAGGGCTCACTGGACCTCACCTGCTGCATAAACCAAAGAACTCCTGTGGTGAGCAAGTCAAACCCAATTTATCAGCTTTCTTCTTAGGTAAAGTCCTACATTCAACAATTCATCTCTGCTCAACGCCCGCTTCGAACCACGTCTTGTGGTAGTGTTTGAGTAGTGAAAGCTTTTCCCTACTTCACCTTTGTAATAGATGCCTCCAGTCAGACATGGATTTGCATAGTTTTAGGGTGCTTCTGTTTACCCTGTCATTCATACCTTCATGTCTTTTACATCCACACAACAGTGGCATTGTTGCTGTTAGTGTAAGAATACTGGATTGACCGCAGTGCTAAAGTGCAACTCATGGTTGTACATTAGTTTATAGATTTTGTTTTGTTTGTTTACTGAATAGCCTGTAATCTGTCTTGTACTGAAGCTTTTCTCATTACTTTGTTTACTCTTCCTCTGTCTCGTCTCCATCTGTCCTAGGCACTACAGCAGGAAGTGACGATGACGATGAAACTCCTGTCACCTATGAGAGTACACTCTGACATCACCTGTCCTCATCCAGTATAAGCTAGGACATATTTAAGAGACTTCCAGTGTGCTTTTTACACTACGGTTAATTGAGCTTCCCTTTAGCCACCAAGTGGCTCTCTTTGTCTATCTGCCTGCCAGCTCCTGATGTTTGCCATGCTGCAGGAACACATGAATCACTAAGTATTTATAGCCTTAAGGGGTTTACCGGCCTCAGGCTCCAAACGAATGACCCACATCCCAGCATCTGTCATGTTTTTGAACTGTATACATGAGGTGGTTTTGTTTCTGATCCCAAATTAATGTTTAATCAGATATTAGCGTGAGGCATGAATATGGTTTACATTTTTGTAAAGGTGGATATTGTTCCTGCCTATCCTATTCACTGAGTCCACTCTTTGCCCACTATTTTTATGACTACATTTCAGGAAACTATTTACTGTATTTAATGCTGTATTTTATTATAAGCCATTTCCTTTGGAGGGCTGCGTAATTGAATGTACTGACAGTAGCAATCTTTTAATGTTTTAAATTAGACCACACAGTTGACACGCTTTTAAGTGTTCTGCACTCAGTACAATATTGTTACTGCTTAGTGTTTGTGTATTTTTTGCATTATGTTTTAATATAATGTGTTTTAGCTTTGTGTTTTTGTAATGAGAAGGGTTGGTGTAGTTTAAAAAAACTCAGGAAATCTAATTAATCTGCAATACTTTCCTTTGGTTTATACACAATGCTGCTAAAACTGCCATCATGGACAAGATTTACTATGTACTTCATTATGAATGCTCAACAGTGATCATGTCCATATTCAAAACAGTCATGTAAAACCACCTTTTATCATTTGATTATGAAGGAAAGTAGATTTTTCACATTTGTTGCATATTTGATTTTTTACAGAAGTATGCAGTGTAACTTGTGTGTGTTTTGGATTTGTTTGAATTTATTTATATTTGAAAGGTTCTTGTGTATTATTAGCAACTATTTATAATACATTTGCAGAATTTAACATTAGTTTTATACCAGATATTCTTTGAACAATAAATAAAAAAACAAGTGTAGTTATACAGCTTAAATTATTATGCAATGTTTTAAAATGTCCTTAATTCAGATTACCCTCCCTTTAAGTTTCGGTTTCTGAACTGTTTACCTTTTAGCCATACTAGCATCACCGATCTAGGGAATGATCAGTGTTGGCAATGTTAGTCGGCCCAACAACCATTGGGTGGATTGTCATAAAATGTGTTACACATATTCATGGTGCCCAGAAGATCAAACCTAATGACTTTGGTGATCCCCTGACTTTCCCTCTAGCGCCACCGTGAGCTTCACATTTGTGGTTAAGGTTAAAATGTCCCAACAACAGTTGGGTGGATTGTTATGCACTTGGTACCGACTGTCATGTTTACTTCAGGATGATCTGTAATAAGTTTTGGTGACCTCTTGCCTTTTCATCTAGTACTATCATCAAAGCAAAAAATTTTAATGTGTTTATGACCAAATACCTGAAAAACTGACATTCCCATTAGCCGTGGATGTACTTTGTATTTAATGCTAATTAGCTAATGCTAATGCATGCTAACAATCTGAATTAAGAGGGTGAACATGATAAACGTTATACCTGCTAAACATCATCATGCTAGAATTGTCCTTGTGAACATGTTAGCAAACAATTAGAAAGTGATGTAAGCATTTACCTAGTTATTCATTTAAATTGTCAACTCAAGGTTACATGAAGTGTTTCCCAGTCATAATAGTGAAAGGAAGGAATGAGGCTGTAGTTCTGTTTACCAGAACTGTTGAGTTAAACATCCTTAATATTCCTTTTTACATGTTGTATTTCAAATGCAGAATGAAGAAATTCCAGCCATTTCTTACAACGGGTCATTAACACATAGACATTATTCATAGACATCATGAAAATACAGATCTGACAACAGACAACTGCTGATGATGTCAAGAATAAATATCCCAGCAGGAAGTTAACTATATACAGCCATTATGACCATAAAGAGGCTAGCAAAAACGGTACAGAGCAAAAATCTTATGCTGCAGAAGTTACATTCTCGAACCTCAATAGGGTAGTGAAGTTAAAACTGTATAACTGGATATTACTCAATGGTGCACTGGTTTGAAATGTATTTAGGAAACAGAACAAAATACAAAACTCAAATGTTCAAAGGCTATGAACAAAATACATCTGAAGAAGGAATAAGTAGCCTCCCATACACACAATAACTTAGAGAATATTTCACATCCTGAATGTGGAAAGTTAGTATTTAGCACACAGAGAAAAGGATGGCTGTTAAATAATACCAAAGAATTGTTCAAAGTGAATACATACAGTACAAAATGTTGCTTACAGGTTGGACCAGTATTAAGTATTTAATTTAAACAACCATTTTAACTGGGAACTTTCCCCTGTGGATTCAGATAATTGAAAATCACCATAAAGTCACTGCAATATGTTTCAAGTTTTTCTCTCAAAGTGGTCCCAATGATGAACTGTAAGTGATTTGAAAAAGACATAAAAAGGCTGTTTTGTTAACAAACAATGAAGAATGGGGCGAGAAAACAAAACATAAAGCAAAACCTTTTTACCTGCACAATTTCATCAAATAACCTAAAATACAGTTTTCACAAAATCAGGAGATTTGTATTTTTAGGCGTGTTAAGATCACTTCAAATAAAGACTCTGAAATACCAACATGTCAATTAACATGACACCAAGAATCTTGTTTGAAAAAAAAAAAAAAAGTAGACAAACTACAAACTGTTAAGAAACTCAAACTAAAGGCTGAGGAGGTGAATGGAAAACGCCCATCAGTGGTCGGTTACAGTATCTTCTTTTTGAGTATTAGTGGTCCAACGTTGTCTCCAGTTAGCTCATTGTGCTTTAAGTGTGATTTGTCACAAACAGGAAACTGAAACAGGAAACAACTTAATGTTAACTGATCAGCAAGATGCAGACACCGATAACACACACTTATCCTGAAATTAAACGTTAGGTGAACGTGACAAATAAAAATGACTACGCCGGTTAGGCTCACTGTCACTATAGTTCAAGCCCAGTGCATGTCTCCATACATATAGAAAAGGTCTGAAAATAACCAGTCAACTTACAGTTTTGGAGCGCCAGCAGCGACAGTAACACACATTTGCGCTGTTCAGGTCCTCAATGTCTATCTCGTTGACCACTTTTGGGTTCTCTTTCTGGATCTTCAGGTTTATCAGGCTGTCTCTCTGCTTCTTCTTCTTAGGCAGGAATGGGCGAATGGTCAGATAGCCCAGCAAGGCCAGGATACCCAGGAGAGGCAACAACCGGAGCCACTCGGTCACTACAGACACATAAAGTACATATTACGCAAATATAGGAGGATAACTATGAACACTAACATGCCTTGTGTAACTACAATGTGAACTCTTGAAAGCAGTGTTGCCCATTGTGGTTCCAGCTTCTCTAATGTGGGGATTTGCTGCTTTTCTTTGACATATATAAAAGGAAATCGAATGTCTTTAGATATTGCCTTACAAGCCAAACTAAACAAGCTATTTGAACACCTTAGGATTTAGGAAACTGCGGTTGTTTGTTTGGTAAATTATAACTAGTACACATTTCCTCATGAAGACTTATTATAAAAAGTTATTCAATTTTGAAATTGACTACAGCCTCAATAGTCAACAGTCAACTTAAAGAAAACACCAATATAAAGAGATATAAGTATTGTAAGTATTGTTTGTTCTTTAAACCCTGAAACAGTAGATCTGACATCAGCTTGATACCATGATGTACTATATGAAAATGTTACTGAGACATTAACACGTCCTTTGTAAGTTACAGTATTTATGTCAAATGCAGTTAAACGCCATATTGAAAATGCATTATTATACAAAAACTGATTTTGGTGAGTAACCTCTGCTACGCATACCTCATCCTAGTGGGGTGAGCGCACTGCTGGAGCAGCTGGAGCAACTATCAGGGGAAGTGCCACCCTGAGCCCAAAAAAGTGCTTTGGGAAAACCCATCATACAGTCCACCATACATGGAGAGGACAAACAAGTGAAGCACAGTAAGGATTAACCACAGTCATTTTACTATTAGCTATGAGTTATACCCCCAGCTCCTGCACCTTTTCATAATAGTCTTATGGCAATTAAAACACTTTCAATACAAGGATTCTGATGCCTAATGGGATGCTGCTAATCCTTAATCTCTTTAAAAGGAATTATAATTCTCATGGAGGAACACTTAATACTTCTTTCATCTTTTAAATCTGTGCCGACTGTCTAAATTGCAAATTTATGACAGAAAAAGTTTCATGGCCTTCTTAGAAAGTCACTTACTTAAATTATTCTGGCATGTCAATTGTCACTAAAGCGTTTAAATAATGCAGCGCTAGCTCAGATGTTTTTTCTCCTTTTGGGTTTATTTTTAGGCAACATTTGACACTTAACAAAGGGCTGAAAGGTGAAGTTGAAGGGGTTGTCCACTTGTAAGATGGACTTTCACTTTGGTTCTCTAAACTGCTGCTGTTCTAACCTGTCTCTCTTTTATTTACAGTGTGCATTTGTACTTAACTAGAAGCTGTGAAGACATTTTCGACAGTGTGTGGAAATGCAATGAGTCTTTTTAAAGACATTTCTCAATTTAGGTGCAAGAAATGCCACGTGATAATCCACGATCTGCTCATGATGTAGTCTGGTAGAGACTGCAGTACAGTGTAGATGTATACCTCACTACGTGGATCTCTGGAATATTTTTTTGTACGTGACCTGGGATTGCTGTGACACTAAAACCTCAATGTTGTTGTAATGCCACTATTTAAAAAGCTCTATTTCTATATGTACGTGGTTCGGATAAGTCATGGCCGATACCAAACTAAAATGGTCAGAGTATCCGATCGGTACAGCTGTAGACACTGATGCGTTGATATTTGTTTAATGTATTCAAATAATCACTCTGGAGGCGCTTCCCCATTGCTGCTGAAAACAGAATGTCAAAATTTGAAATATGTTTTTCACAATTTCCCACAGCCCAAGGTGACATCTTCAAATCCCCCTGTTGTGTCTGACCAGCAGTCCAAAACAAACAGAAGTACAAATGTCTATAACATAGGACAAAATAGCAGCAAATTCTCACATTGTAGAACCTGGAAACATTACGTTTGCTTCATTTCTTGGCTTGAAATATGACTTCAACCAATAAAATTGATTAATTTAATGTCAATCAATCTATTAATCGGCTAATTGTTTACTCTGCTGACATGATTACGTGGACATGTTCTAATTTGCAGGGGTCATGAAAATGTTTTGACCCAATAGGTCGACAAGGTTGTAAAACAATGATCTTAAAGTAGTTTGTGTACCCTGTCTGTCTGTCTGTCTGTGCATCACTTGATGTCATGACAGATTGAGCTGGTTACATATTGTGCTAGAGGCAAACATAGCATTACACTTCCAGTTTTTTAACTGAACTTAACAAGATATCTCACACAGCAGATGACAGGGTGCAAGTTGTAAGATGCAGACACTTTATGGTTAAGTTCAAAATTGGATCAAACATTAAAAACACAAGCAAACGTAACTGTAGAGAGTGTTGCTTTATAACAGGCACTAACGTTAGTTACATTATGGTCACTACTGACTTGATGTTGCCAATGAAAACAACAAAATCAAACAATGATAAGAATTTTATGGGAGCAAAGCAGCACTCGAGGACATAACAGCTTTTGTAGGACGCTGCCATCCACAGCATGACTATGACCGAGTTTTAGTTTGCAGGCTAGCTAAAGGTACAGAGCTATGTGCTTAAACCCGATGAGTTGAGAAGTCATCTTCACGTGACAGTCAGAAGTGCAACACAGCTGTAGTTCGTTACCTGTTAACCTTGCAAATCCGCCGATCGTCTCCGGAAGCGGAAGCTTCTTCAGGTAGGCTGGAAGCTGGGTTTTTATTATCTTTGAAATCGTTTCTAAAACCATCTTGAATTGCTCAATGTAGCAGGTTTTGTGTTTGACTTGAATAGTTCCTGGGGGTTCGTTCATGTCATTGCGTTCATTTCTGAGCGCAGCTTGTCACCGGTACGTAAACTCTTACCGTGGAAACTAGGAAACCATCGAAGAAATGCGTTGGAGTTTTTGTGAATACACGTAACAGTGACCTGTGACGGTAGAGTGTGTGACCAATCAGCGTGGGAGGAGTTGGTGCCTCCTGATTGGACAACTCGAACTCAGCATGAAGAAGGTGGTTTATGAGTACTTCAAGTGCTCCTCGAAAACTTTGTACTATTAAAAACGTACAATAAGGATAAATACATTTATGTATATATATTTATATATTATATATTTATAATTACATAACTTACAAAAGCAGTTTGTGACAATGGGTGTTAATGTATTTAATGTTTTAATAAAGTCCATTGCCAAAATAAGACACATATGTAAAACGTAAGTTTAACCATTACCGGCATGCTCGGCATCATTTAAAGTAATTAAAGCAATTTTATGATCCGTTCCATATTAACAGCCATGGTTTCACTTCAGAGGGTTTTTTAAATTCTGGTTAACACAAACACATACAAAATATTTGGGGGTACCCAAAGGCAGCATTATTGTGGCTCATCCTGTTTGGCCTTTTTAATTAGTGTGGCAGCGACTTTTCTTAAATGTTGAGTATATTGTGTATAGTAAGGTTGGGCTGTACAACATTATGTAAGGCTAATGTGAAATGATATTAATTTGTTGAAGCCTGACGACCAGAATTTATTATATAATGGTGTACAGTGAAGAGAAACAGAGAGACATAATCAAGGGTATCTAAACATGTGACAACATACCTTAAACATTTTAGGGCACTGATCCACAGACAAAATGTCTTTAAATTACTTTTGTACAATTGCATGTCAATTAAAACGGATTAAGAACCATTTCTTTCAAAGGTGATGCAGGACTCTTCACAAATTACCAATATCCTCGTAGAAAAATACTCCCATTACAAGTTAAGGACAGATGTCATCATTTTATTAAAGTTATTTTTTATTTATTGAACAAGTGTTTATTAGGACAATGTAGCTTGGTGCCTTTAACAGTATGCAATTAATTGTAAATGATTTAGGTTTTAAAACCTAAACAATATGATAATGTTGTAGGTGGCCCAGTTCGTGTTAAG
This sequence comes from Nannoperca australis, assembly GCA_036023655.1. Classification (NCBI taxonomy): domain Eukaryota; kingdom Metazoa; phylum Chordata; class Actinopteri; order Centrarchiformes; family Percichthyidae; genus Nannoperca; species Nannoperca australis. Next base: position 15,668 of record JAVQJD010079486.1, read on the forward strand.
TCTGACTACAGCAATGAATTACATTGTAGAAGTATCGATAGAAGGAGAATCTACACAGAAGTTACTGTTAAATACATTTAGGGAAGTGAAAACTACAGTCAGTTCCTGTGATGGAAGAATGTAATCAAGTGAAAATGTATGCATTCCTTTGCACTTTTTTATTTTTATTTTTATTTTTTTTACAATACACAGAACACTTGACTTGTATATAGATTGTATGCTGTTGGTCATTGTTGTTTTTTATATATATATATATATATATATATATATATATATATATACACACCTATTTTTCACCTAATTGTATATACATAAAAGATCTATGTTGATTTTAATCTATCTTTGTTCAGCTTTGTTGTCCTTGTTTTTAGCTGCATGTCTATTTCTGTCTGTAACATAGAGCAATTTAAAGCAGGAGTCAAATTCCTTGTATGTGTGGGCGTACACATTTTGAATATCTCAAAATGAAAGAAAACCGACAACTGAATAAATATTTATTTAAAATATAGAGTAGCCCATGTGGTAGAAAGCTCTGGAAATGCTAGTAAGTGGAACTAGGGTAAACTATTTTTAATGACCGTTTCCAAGGTCAAAAATTAACCTTCAAGCTTATTATTTTTAGCTAAGGGCAATAAGGGTGAAATTATCCATGTGGTTGATGCGCCCTCTTGTGCTGTGAAGGTTTCTCTCTCTTAACTCCGTAGAGAACTACGCTACCCAGAATTCTTTGTGAATTGTAGCAGCAACTATTTTGCCTGGGATCATTTTAATGCTGGTATCAGTCTTACGCACTATATTCACAGCTCATAAAGAAATACACCGGCAGTCACCTATAAATAAATCCCGAATGCCTGGAGATATTTATGAAACAAAAACATGGTTTCAAGCTCATTTAAACATCCAGATTTCATGGGGATATTTGTAGTCAGCTATAATTCGTGTGTCGGGTCCTCAGTCTCCGGTGTCATTGGTGAATGACCGAAGATGTCTCACAGCAGGTTGTTTGCCAGGCTGCTTTGTAAGTATTTTAGTAAATTATAGTTTCAGTCGCTTGAAATGTTTGGCATTATCGTTTCAGTAATGGAAGTATACTCATTGGCTCTGTGCTGCACATTAGCTGAGCTTTGTAGCCTCCAACAGTCTTGCACTGGCTAGCAAAGCTCCCCTTGGGTGGCTGTCAGTTAGCGTCCAGGCTAGTTAGCCACGTTAGTCTGCCAGCCGTATGTTGTTATAACTAAATGACAGTTAGCCAGCTAGCTAACTAGGTAGCTTTTCGCTTACGTCCAACTAAATTCTAACTTTAGCCCCCTGCCATTCTGCTCCCAAGCCAGACCGAGTGTTGACCTTTGACCTTGTGTGTTCTGTTGACTAAATGTAGCGTGACCGTCCACTCTGCTCTAGTTGTTTTGTTAGGGTATCTTGTTTTATCTAGTTTCCACCCATCAGCGATTGAAAGCAGCTAAATTAGCTGTTTAGTCTGTCTATCTACAACCTGCATGTTTACAGAAGCATTTCATAGATCTGCAGTTGGTATCGCTGGATTATTAACCGCAGTTTCCTAGCTGTCACTTTGTTAGGACATTGAGCTTCAGTGGACAGCTGAACTTTGTACAGTGTCATTGATACGTTTGTCTCTGAGGCACCGACAGAGGACCAAAGTCCAGTCAGCGTGGGTGAATACTGCAGATTTGCGTTAGCCGAGTGAAAAGCGTCTGGTTTGATTGTCCATAGGTAAAACAGAAATATGCCACTTTGTGACGTAAATAAGGTGTCAAATCTAGGTGTCAAGTCTTCTGAAACAAGTTATTTAGCTTCGAGGCAATACAGGGGATCTCTGAAAGTCAACATGAGTTTATTTTATGTTACCTTGTATTTTGTCACTAACAGACAAATTGTGTTTGGTACCTTTTCCTTGCAGTTTTGAACCTACTCACATTTGGTAGAGAGAAAACCTTTTTGAATGAATGTTTCACATCTGTGTCACACAGACTAGTTTACTGAAGAGTAGCAATCAGCTGGAGCGTAGCCGTCAGTGTCCCTTTTAATATATGAACATCACAGTGTCATTACATCTGTTTATGGAGCAAATTCTGAATTAAGTGTTTGGCCTTTATGCTTTATAAATTACTTAAAACATTAATTGATTAGCAACATTTTTATTGATTAACTTTCTGTCGATGGACACATAATCAATCAACTCCTCTTTTCAGCACTAAAGAAGTAATTAAATTTTTTCCTTATTACAACCTTTAAGATGGTGATTACAGATTTATATACAATGAAGCTTTATACTATAGATTTACTTTGGACTGCGTGCTGCTTCTTAAAAAAAAAAAAGTATTATTAAATAAATTGAACAGTAAAACATACATGTGAATAAAAATAATTTCTCCTTGGAAAAGTGATTTGAAAAGAATGATTTAATCCCATGTGAAACCATATTGAAATTTAGCTGAAAGATCTCTCTAACCAGTTACAGTCTATAGGTCATAGAGAGCATTTTGCTCGTTTTATCTGCAAGGTAAAATTATCACATAATCCCTGCAGTATTAGTCTTCTTGGTTGTCTCACAGTAGATGTAAAACTTGACAGTCTTCTCACTTGCACTTTGACCTAAATAATGTGTTTTGCTATTTTCTACAGTCTGTCTAAGCCAGGTATTTGCTGTTTGCAGCTGCTTGAGTAACAGAGTTGATAAGAGCTGTGGGACTGAACTGAAACAGACAGTAAACGTCTAAAAGTTGTGTTGCTGGGTGACAGTTCTCTACATTTGTCCCTACGACGCTGTGAAATTACAGTTTAATAATCTAATTTAATATAACAGCAATGTATAAAATACGGATTAATGCAGCTTTAAAGAATGTTGAACTGCAGCATTACCCTCTAGCAGTCAGGAGGGGTCAAAGGGTAGCAATGACACACACCTCAAAAATCAGGGGCTCAAAACAGAAAAGCCATAGTATCGAGAGAAAATGAAAGAAAGCAATGGCCAAAACAAAGTGTGAGAAAGCACCAGATAGGACAGACAAAGCAGAACGTGGCAAAGGTGAGGAGCTATGCAGACTAGAAAATAAAATTTTAGCTAGCTTAATCTTTAAGTAATGTTAGTATGTTGACTTAACTAGATTAAAATAAAACACTGCTGGGCTGCCTTTTTACAAGGCTATTATATTGCAACCTGCTGGTATTAATGCTTGTAATCAGTGAATTGTTTGGCTTGAGTGGGTGTGGATGAGGGGCCCAATTTGGAAAACTTTGTTCGCCTGTTCGTAATTCCTAATGGCTGGCCTGCCCTCTAGTGAATAAGTTTCATTCCACTTCAAAAATAAGCTTTTGAATAAATACGTTTAATAGAATATTACCAGCACATTTTGTATACCATTTTAGTTAATGGTATACAAAATGTGCTGGTAATACTCAGGTGTGGTAAGATATAGATTAAATAATATTAACACTTCCAATCAGTCGGTGTGATGAGACATAATATGGAATATATTTCTTCTTGTAGTTCACACCATAACTGCTCCATAGTATAATAAGCAACTATCTCTAATTAAAAAAAATGTTTATAGTACAACATCTTAGAAAACTCAGTGATATCAATGTTTGTGTTCACTTGTGCAGTAAAAGTCAGCTATCAGGTCTGAAATTGTTGCTCAGCAACAAGAAAAGATGATTACAGAAGCAAAGAGATTGTTGCCAAAACACTGAGTTCGAAAGTCCCAAGAATAATTCATCTGAATATATATTATAATATTATATATAAAATAATATATTTTTTAAATATTATAATATTCTCTTTGATGAGGAAGAGGCTGAGTGTTTGAGTGTGAAACTGTACTTTATTGACTGTTCTTCACCTTCAAACCATTGTGTTAATGACAGCTTATCTTTAAGTTTTTGCACACATTGATTTATGCAATAATATGTTTCAAGTGAATAGAAAGATTTTATGGTAAGGTTTTGATGAATGATATTGACCTGTGTATTGACATCTAATATCAGTCGTGTTGCTCCCCTGTCTCTGTTTCTCTATTCAGTGCAGCAGAGTGGAGTCCGGCACTGTTATACAGGAAGTAGAAAGAACCTCTACATCAACAAGAACACGAAGGTCATCTGCCAAGGTTTCACAGGGAAGCAGGTTTGTACTGACAACTCCTTACCTTCAACAATTTGTTTTTATTGCTTCACATCAGATTCGGTTACTGTAATGTTGTTGTGAAATCTCAGTTTTTCCTCATTAACACACACACAATTCCTCATTTTGTGTGTGTCTTACTCAGAAAGAAATGCTTTAGACACACAGAATGAGGAATTTTGTGTGTGTTAATGAGGAAAAACTGAGATTTCACAACAACGTGTGTGTGTGTGTGTGGGTGGACAAAAGTAGCTTTAGTAGAATGGAGGAAGTGGAGAAAAAAATTGAATTACAGTACTAGGTCAAATTAAGTAAAATATTTAAAGAATTAAATATAAAGAAGAGTTTCGGGTAAAGTCAAGACTGGATCTGAGGGAAGAAATGTGTAGTATCTTATTATTATTATCTGTGTAAAAGGTTAAAAGTTGTTCTTTGATCAGTTGATGCTTTTGTAATGCAGTTCACTGTTATGGTGTAATCATTTCAAGTGCTGATTGTTTGCCATGAAGGCACATAAATTAGGTATGTTCCTGTTTTCTTTAGCTAGATTTGAGAAACAGATTTTCATTTTTGACTTAGCTTTTCCCCCCCGTCACTGCACTTATTGATTTATTCAATAATAATAATAACAACGTTGTGTGGCAGATTGTTAATACTTCCAGTTATGGTTTAAAAGCATGAAAAAGCTCAGTTGATTCACTTTGAAACGTGTCCAGTCAAGGAGAATCAAAATCTTGGCAAGTGTGTTCAACAAGCCAGAAATGTGGACTATACAGATTTATATCCCCCCTCTGTCCTTACCCATATTCCATTTTTCATCCTACATTTTTGCTTCAACATAATTAAAAGTTGTTAAATATAGTTCCAGTGAACACTCCGGGTAATTAGAAAAGGATGAGAAATGAAGCAAGTGCTATTGAGTGCACATTGTGGTGGCTTTCTGGCTTGATAAGCAAGCAATTTTTCAAATTTATTGTCCCAACATTTGCGATAATAATGACTAGCGAAAACAGCGAAGTTAGCAGGGTGAAGGAGCATATTACAATATGGGTGGAGGGGCGGGGGTACTGATTCATAGCTTCTAATTCCTCTTAATAGGCTAGTTATAATTTTTACATGAAGGTAATTTATTTGAACTTGTAGTTGTGGCCCTTGGCTACTTTATCTACATTGTTACAGCATCTTCAGTAATAATTTACTGACTACAGTCTGATAGGATTTGTTCAGCAGGATATCAATTTACACTTCCTCATTTCCTGGGAAAGTACAACTGAGATTCACTCACAAGATTTTACCTCCCATCATACATTCTACTCCCTCTAGTGTTATTGCTGCTTTATCTTGTTTATTTTCATTTCAAATGGGGCCTCATGGTGATATTTGTACCAAACACTGAACAGCAACTAATAAGAGTTGGCTGAGATTACGAACACCAGAATCCCTCTCTTTACCTCCATGTATTAACCCCTTAATAAATAAATATATATATATATATATATATATACACACACACACACACACACGTATGTATGCATAAATAACAAAGTGTTATATAGTAAAGAGAAATCAGTTTGGTATGAAGTTGAACTTTCTTTAAAAGTTTTACAAGTACATTCATACTTCCTATGTGGTTGTTTACTTCTATTGGTGCTTACTGCTGCACCAAACCTTTCAGGTCTTTACCTCCTTAAAACCACACTAGATATGTTAGAAACCAAAGCACCAAAAATTGCCTATGTGTCAGTAATGACAAGTAACTTGTCATGGAAAAATAATTAGTAATTTGTCTTTTTGATGAGGATCTTCTGAGGTTTTGACATGTTATGAATGAAATGTAATATTCTGAATTAGATGTGTTTCTGTTTTGGTTGAAGCAAATGAATCGACTTAATGAACGTCAGACTCAGGAATAAAATCTTTCAACTGTGGCAACGCAGCCGCGACAGGTTCCCCGTAGCCTACACGGGAGTAACAGCATGTGAAATATTTCTGTAAACTATCTTTTTTGGGAGATATTTTACAGTCGGTGTTGGAGGATATCCAAAGCTGCTTTTGATTTGTTAGGTTTATTTTTTTCAAATGTTCTGCAAGGAGATTAAACTAAGCTCACATCGTTATTCATATGTCAAGAACATTTCGATTTCTTCTCATTGAATATATTTATCAGTTGCTGTATCCCCTAGAAGAACCCCAGCCTCACCTCTGTATCCATCCCTTTACTCAGCAGCACAGGTGATTAATCCTGGATGGCAGCATATTTCCTCCTTCCTCTCCATCTGCAATGATATCTCAAGGTTGACACGACAGAAGTGGCAGTACCCCACTTCATTGCACATTGCACTCATATACACACTGACTCCTCTTTTCTTGTAGGGGACGTTTCACAGTCAGCAGTCTCTTGACTATGGCTCCCAATTAGTTGGGGGGGTTTCCCCCGGCAAGGGTGGTAAGACGCACCTCGGCCTGCCAGTCTTCAATTCTGTCAGGGAGGTATGTGTGACTCCTTATCCATCTGTGGTAATCCCTTTTTAAAACCTGTTGTAAATATACTGAAAGCAAAAACTGAAATAAGTGGTATCGCTCTGACAGATTTGCTGCTAATATCCTGTGAAGGACTGAAGCTTTACAGATGATTTTCAATGCAACATTAGATGGCACTATATCACAGCTTTCCAGTTTGAATGCACCACCAACACCTTTATTCCTCGCCTCAGGCAAAGGAGGGCACAGGGGCAGATGCCACCGTGATTTATGTACCCCCGCCGTTTGCGGCGGCAGCCATCATCGAGGCCATCGATGCAGAGATCCCTCTGGTGGTGTGCATCACCGAGGGCATCCCCCAGCAGGACATGGTGAGAGTGAAACATAAGCTCCTGCGCCAGGGCAACACCCGCCTCATTGGCCCCAACTGCCCAGGAGTCATCAATGTAAGCTCACACACACACACACAGTGATGCATGTGCTTTTTTGGTTTTGGTTGTGGTTGAGAGGGCTGAAAGTACAAACACCCTCTGAGGATCCACCAGATTTAACACATTAATATTCTATTACTTTTTAAACTGAATGCAAGACAACTAAAACCTTAAAGGAGCTTGATTTACTTATACTGTTATTTTTTGTGTCTTTGTTAGTATTTAATAATGGCACTTATATGGGTTGAATATCCCATGTTTTCTGCTTTTTAGAGTATAGCAAAATTTGCATTTTGACAAAGAAAACCTTCAGAAATGATCCATACCGATGGGAAGTTAATATTCATTGAATTTGTTCTTGTTTATTTAAAGCAAGCAAATGGCTAAATAATAAATGACCGTGTTCCATAGAGAAAAGCTTTTTGTACTGTAAAGAAAAATCTTAAACTGGAGAATGAGTTCAAAGTCAGAGAGCTAGTTATACAACATTTTGCAGTGATATTGAGCACAAGTATTAAAGTAAAAAAAACACACGATCTTATTAAGCGTGTGTCACAGTAAATGTTTTAATTCATTAAAATTTTATTTAAAGTTTGAGATGTTTCTTTTTGCAGCCTGGAGAATGCAAGATTGGGATCATGCCAGGCCACATTCACAAGAAGGGAAGAATTGGTGAGATTTCCAATTTCTTCTATGACATTCATGAAGTCACACACTTCTGAATTCTTTGTTTGGATCTTTAAGCATTTTAGCAATACATGAACATATATATGTTGCTTTTAATATGCTGAAGGTTATTTTATTTTATAAAATTTGACAGCTTACTTGCTTTTATCTATAAACAGAAGTTCACCTGCTTGGAGATCTTCAACAACAATTTTTAAATGATGTGAATGAAGAGTGATGGAACAGAAAGGGGGGAAATAACTTTATTCATACTAATACCTTTCTCCCCAGTTAAACCTTTTTTCACAGCACTGTGCTTAAATCTTAGATTTAGCTTCTGCTGCTGACAGCTTGTGTGTGTGTGTGTGTGTGTGTGTGTGTGTGTGTGTGTGTGTGTGTGTGTGTGTGTGTGTGTTTGTATAGTTGAGAGTTTGA